>OX465090.1:19240584-19535584 GCA_949987675.1 Chymomyza fuscimana
AAAAACGATCTTTCTGTCAGAGCCGCCTGCGCCATCAAAAAATCTTTTCAAAGTTGGTCAAAAGCTTGAGGCAGTCGACATGAAAACTCCAGAAATGATTCGTTGCGCCACAGTTAAAGCCATAAAGGACGATGAGATTCTGTTGACCTTTGATGGCTGGCAGAGTGCACTAGACTACTGGTGTCACTATCAATCACGCGATATCTTTCCGGTGGATTGGTACAACACTCCTGTGGCTGCTCCAGTAATGCTGCACTTTCAACGCAATTGCAATGGCGGTCCATTGATCAATCGCGCCAAACTACCTGCCAAAATAATGGCACCCACGTACAAAACGATGGCTAAGCTATGTCTGCAGACAATATTGAACGCCAATGCAGGAAAAAAACAACTGGTTAAGATACTTTATGGTTCGGACACTTTAAGAAATTCTGTATGGTATGGCAGGCGTTTTATTGTAAGTGTTTGGATAACTTTAATGCCGATGCAGTTGATATTAATCAAGTTTTTATGGTTCTATTGTTCTCAGCTAAACAAGATGTCACCTGTGCTTGTTGCCGACCAAGAAAGCTTGCAACAATTTGTACGCTTTATGTGCATTTTATTGCGTGGATGTCCAAATCTTATTTCTCTTGAGCGGAAACCAGTGCTATGCGTCCATTGCTCTGGATCGAACTAATTCGGCCTCACCAAATTGACCATAACAGCACAGCAACCGACAAGAGCCAAAGCGTTATTATCTCCATCCGGCTTATCTAACTAACTTAATCTACATTTATCAAGACTCATAAATTTGAAAGTTTATGTATAGAAAATACAGCTACTATAGCATCTAAAGTTTTTAGTTTGTACTAACTTAATATTTGTTAACTTTGATATTAAGAGTCTACCAAATTCATGAAGTCAATTCCCTCGAATAGGGAATTTTTTAGTTCACTTTCCGGCACTGGATGGAAACTTAGTATTACCAGCTTACTCATTGAACGAAATTTTGTAAAGTTAAATGGGAACAGGAAACAGAAAGCTACTAACGTTTATAAAAAAAAATATGAATTTTTTATTTTATTTTAAATTTGATGTTCTATAAAAAATATTTTTGAATTATAATAATTATATTCCGTATACAAAGTAAACTATACGTAAAACTCAAATCGTATGATGTATTTTTGATTTCACAAATCGGAAACAGAGCATCCCATCTTTATACCCTGTACCTATAGGTACAAAGGGTATATTAAGTTTGTGCAAGCCGAAAATGTATGTAACATACAGAAGGAAACGTCGGATAACCCCCCAAAGTTACCTAAAGTATGATCAGGGTGACTAGAGAAGTCGATATACCCATGTCCGTCTGTCTGTCTGTCTGTATGAATGCCTAGATTTCAGAGATGGTAAGAGCTAGAGCAACCAAATTTTCAGATTAGATGCGTTATTATGTCAGGGGAGACAAGTTTAGTTTATATTTTGGATATCTGGGTTATATTATATAGCTCCCATAGGGGTGTTGCAGAGGACCTCGAAAAAAACAAAAAGTTTTAGATGGATAATTCGTTTGTTTATGAAGATATCAAACCAAATTTTTCGCCCAATAGTTTTTTAGAGTTCCCAAGCATTGTACCGAATTTGTTCAAAATCGGTTTACTATATCATATAGCTCCCCCATAGGACAGATCGGTCAAAAAAACCTTTTTTGTACAAAATTCGTTGTGTTTCGTTTGTTTAAGATATGGGAACCAAATTTGGCACTCAGAAGTTCTTTAGAGTACCCAAGCACTGTACCAAATTTGATCAAAATCGGTTTACTATATCATATAGCTCCCCCATAGGACAGATCGGTCAAAAAAACATTTTTCGTCTGTTTTTGGTTGTTTATGAAGGAATCGTAATCTAATTTGGCAATCAAATGTCTTTTGGTGTTCTGAAGCAATATACCGGATTTTATTGCAAGCAGTGGTACAGCGTATCCCAAAGTCGGAACGCATGGGATTTTTCGAAGATGTGAAAAAGGTGTTCGCACTGACAACATCTAACATCTTGCTGCCATATTGACAGGCTAACAGGTGAAATAAGCAAATTATGATTTATTAAAAATGCTTTTTAATATTAAAATATCAATCTTTTTATGAGTTGTTTTAACACATATGTACATATGCATACATACATATGTATATGCAAGAGTTACGAGCTGTTTGGATGTTTATTGGTGTTGTGCTAAAGTGCTTCGAGTCCATTGGACCCCAATGCCTAAAAGCCACTGGGTTAAAATTAATTGTAAATTCATTATTTAAAAAATGTTTGTATGTATATGTAGTTTTTATACCCTGTACCTATAGGTACAAAGGGTATACTAGATTTGTGCAATGTATATAACGGACAGAAGGAGGCGTGGCAGACCCCAAGTCCTTTATACCAAAATGCTTATCATAACCTCGGGTAGCGATTGAGCCATGTCCGTCCGTCCGTCTGTCCGTCTGTATGAAGTTCTAGATACTTTATCAATTTGTGCGCCGCCACGCAACCCCATTGTCTCTGTATTATAAAAAATTAGTTTTTCCACAATGAATTTGTTTTAACAGACGAACCTTCAAAAAAATTGATTTCACCCAAAGCCTTTTGAGCAACAGCTTCAATCAGCATAGACTTTACGCTCTGTCTTGGCATTTTTAAATATAAATTTTAACTTTTGATGATGATTTACAAATGTAAACAAACACACGGAAGAAGAAGCACAAACTCAAATACGGTTTTTCTGCAATTATTTAATTTTCGCAGCAATAAAATAATACAAATCGATATAATACATAGCTACTTTAGCTACAGGTTCTATTAAAGTAGATTTTATGTTCTTAGTCTGCATTTTTATTTCAAGTTTTTTAATTTTAATGCGATTTGTACCAATTTACGAATGTAAACAAACACATGGAAGAACAAGCACAAAGTCAAATACGGTTTTTCTGCAATTATTTCATTTTCGCAGCAATAAAATAATACAAATCTGAGTAATCCATAGCTACTTTAGCTACAGATTCTGTAAGTAAAGATTTTACTATTCGACTTGGCATTTTTAATTCAACCTTTTGAATTTTAATGCAATTTGTACCAATTTACAAATGTAAACAAACACAGGAAAGAAGAAGAAAAGTCAACAAGTCAACTCATAAAGTCAACAGGATTGATTCACGCTTTGGCCTGTTGACTTTTTCAACAAGTCCTCAAGTCAACACAAAGCGTGAATACCCTAAATATGCTGATGTTCTAATAAGCCACAATTTGACTTTGTTTATTAAAATGTAATAAATAAAAATACAAATTAAATCTATAAAATTGGTTTCTACTTTTTTCCCTCATCAAACTAGAAGCTCCGACTGGAATGCCTGCTGGCTCAAACTTTTATGGTTTGGCTAGCCATAAATGGCCGCACATTTTAAATTCTGTGCAAGTTCCATAAACATATGAGGTTTTGGCGCCTTGTTTCGAATCGAAAATTGCCAGTCTTTTTCGTTGACATTGTTTACATTTTCGCAGCGAATGACAAAAAATTTAGAGGCGCACAGAAAAATAATCGAGTAATTTCTCATCGGGACACAATAAGATAGGAACATTTCCACAAGATGTTGGAATGATTTAGAAATTTTCGGAACGGCAAATTCATACGTAACAACTTCGACAAAAGATGTTAGATGTGACCCAGTGTGAAAAGGCTATAAGGCACCCAAATGGCACGCCCATCAAAAGACTTAATAAATAAAGTTTTTAAAAGCTGGTCGCTACAACTTGGCAAATGAGTTTTTGTTGGTGATGAAAAGAAAAACTACGAATTTGGATATGGAGGATTATGGTACATATGTTTGCTTCATTTGTTTGGGGGCATCCTATTGAAACTCGATTTGTGGGCATGCTATGGGGATTAATGAAAAGCCACATTAAGGTAAATGGACACAAAGTGGAGATGAAATAAAAAAAAAAAAAAAACACTTGTCGATTGGGGTCTATGCATCTTATTCTTCTGTTGTCTTGAAACTTGGCTTGTGTGCATGGGGATTAATTTGAGATTTGGCAGCTTTTGTTGAAAGAAAAAGAATTTCGGATGGACCGAGACGTCCGAAATTAATTAAAAAATGCGAAATCCTATCCTTTTATAATGATGTTTGGTATTAATCGAAAGATTTTTTTATTTCCCGCTCATATAATTAGGTTTGAAATTATTTTGCGGAAGAACGAGGGGTAAAAAAAAATCATTCCGACTGGTCAGCTCTAGGCGTTCATTAAGGGGGCCAGACGTACATTGGTAAAGTCTTAATATATGCCTTACGTTAAGGTACAGGGTACAAAATTCCTGGGCGGGTCGTATCGAATTTCCTTTCCCGTTCCCATCTCCACTACGGACTAGAGAAGCTAAAACATATTACAATCGAACTTCCCTGTAACGAACTATCTACAATAAATTTTGCCTTATAAGGGGTCTACGCAGAATGCAAAAAAAAACAAACATCCCATTTGGGACTTTTTTTTTATATGGTTTTGTCATTCCGTGCGAAATATTTCGAACTACGTATAGGCCTATAGCAAATTTTTTTTTGGCAATACATACTCCGATTTTATGATCTTCTAGTTGTAGTGAGACCCATCTGGTATCGAATTTCCTTTCCCATAGAAGCGCAAACATACATATTACAACCGAACTTCTCTTTAAGGAGCTTTAATTTTTTTTTGCAATACTCCGATTTTATGATCTTCTAGACAGTTTGAGTGGGATGATATCGACTTGCTCTTCCCGATCCCATCTGGTATCGAATTTCCTTGATTAAAAATAATAATAATACGTTTTTTCTTATGACTAATTTTTTTCAAATACAAACCTGTTATACATAGAAATTTTCTCTTTAAGGAAATATAAAATGTTTGGAAATACTAAAAGAAACAACTTTGCTTTTGTTTTCCATACAGATTTCGTTTTTTATTGTGTTTCCTTAAGAGTTTATAGCTTAAACACACATTCCAAATAATTTACGCTCAAAACTATTTTGCAGTTTACGCCATTTTGAATTGTTTGTTGTATTAATGTTGTTTTTGTTGTTGTTTACAATGGTTAGTTAGTTTTATTTACTTTTTTGGTTTTTTTGTTGTATATAGATTTGTTACTTAAAATTTATTACGATTTGCTAAAAATATTTCAAAATTTAATCTTAGCTTGCACTGATTTTCGTTTATTTTTGTTTATTTTTTATTTTTTTAATAATATTTCATTGGGACTTCTTTAATGTAGTAAATGCATTTGGCCAAGGGGCCTCTACATACATATCATAGTATACTTATATAATTTGACTAAAAGGTTGTTACCACTCAAGTATTAATCATTTAAATTTTTAAACTTTTTTTGATTTGTTTTAAACTCATATTAGAAGAGATTTCCGTGTTATTTATTATGTATTGTATTATGTTTGTATATATAATTAAGTATACAATATAAGTACAAGTTAATTTTTGTTATAATATTATAAGTTTCGGGTATGGCATAAGTATTGTATTAATTATGGTATTTAATTCAAAAGTTTATATAATTTTTCGTTTGTATGTAATAGCAGTTTAAAGTTGTAAATAATATTATACAATAATAAACCATATACCATAAACGCAAATAAGTTTTTTTATTCTTAGCTTTTTTAGACTTGTTAAATATATATATACATATATATTTCCTTGTACATATATACGAGTAAGAATATAATATATATATATAGCACATAAATGTATATTGACAAAAATAGTGAAGCGGGCCACTTTTTTAATCGTTCTCAGAGATGGCCTACATCTTAGAGATGGTAAGAGCTAGACCAAACTATCTTATTATGTTGAGTGACACAAATTTATTTCATTTTTTCGATATCGGGGTCTTATTATATAGCTCCCATAGGGGTATACAGAGCAGCTCAAAAAAAAACCAAAAACTTTAGATGCAGAATTCGTAAGTTTATGAAGATATCGTTTGGTGTTCGGAAGTTTTTTAGAGTTTTCAAGCAGTATGCCAAATTTTATCAAAGTCGGTTGACTATACTATATAGGCACATAGAACCGATCGGTCGACTTTTACGATTACTGATCGATAACTGCATATTATGGTAGAAGTCATATATAAAAATATAATATTTTGAAGTTTAAAATAAAAAAAAAAAATTTTTTAAATTTTAAAACTAAAATGAATTTTCGGATGCCTTCACAAATCGGAGTGATCACATTTTCACATTGTTCATTTTTATTTATTTAAAAAAATGACTTAAAAATAAAAATTATGAATTAATTGTTAAATATCAATTTTTATTTAAAAATAGCCAAATAAGTGATATTTTTAATTTAAAAAAAAGAGAAAATAAAAATTATTGATCTTATCCATCGATGCCCAATATGAGCTTGAAATATCTGACGATTCGCATACCTATACTCTTTTCTGATGTATATTTAAAAAGAAATGGAACAAACTTTTAGTTTATTTTATTAAAAAATAATTATTTAAGAAAAATAATAAAAATGTTATTTTTTTATTTTGTAAATAATTTTTTTTAATAATAATTAAATTAAATAAAATAATAATAATTAAATTTTCGGATGCCTTCACAAATCGGAGTGATCACATTTTCACATTGTACATTTTTATTTATTTAAAAAAATGACTTAAAAATAAAAACTATGAATTAATTGTTAAATATCAATTTTTATTTAAAAATTGCCAAATAAGTGATATTTTTAATTTAAAAAAAAGAGAAAATAAAAATTATTGATCTTATCCATCGATGCCCAATATGAGCTAGAAATATCTGACGATTCGCATACCTATACTCTTTTCTGATGTATATTTAAAAGGAAATGGAACAAACTTTTAGTTTATTATTTAATTTATTACTTAATAGCCCTATGAGCACAATAGATCCTAAGGGTCGCAGTGCAGCTTTTCCCTATTATATTATTAATAGCCCTATGCCTATGTGTCCTTCAAGGATAGTTTTGAAATGTAATGCCAACGATTAAATTTAATTTTTGTTTTCAATTTTTAAAATATAAATTTCGATATATATTTATTTTCAATTTGTAAAATAAAAATTGACCATTAATGTTACATTTCATTTTCAATTTTTTAATCAAAAATTTTTTAATATATTTTATTTTTAATTTATGAAATACAAATTATTGGTTAATATTTATTTATATATATTTATATTAAATTTTTTAATATATTTTATTTTTAATTTATGAAATACAAATTATTGGTTAATATTTATTTATTTTTAATATTGTTTAATTTTTATTTATTTTCAATTTATAAAATAAAATTATTGTTTAATTTTTATTTACTTTCAATTTATAAAATAAAAGTTAGCCAATATTTTCGGTTTCATAAATTTAAAATAAAATGTATACCAAAATTTTTAATAAAAAAAATTAAAAATAACGAATATTACGAAATTTTTATTTTAAAAATTGAAAATTGATAGTAAAAATTAAAATTATTATTATAAATTCAAAATGAAATATATTCCGAAATTTTTACATTAAAAAATAAAAATTAAATTTATAGTTGGAGTTACATTTCAAAATAATCCTTGAAGAACATATGGCCATTGGACTATTGAATAATAAATTAATTCAAAAGTTTGTTTCATTTCTTAAAAAAATTTTTATCAGAACCGATTCTATGCGAATCAGCAGAAGCTATAAAAATAGTAAAATTCTAAGGAATTGTATTATAATTTTTAAATTCAATTTTTTTTCGTGGGATCTTTAATATTGAACTCTTAAAGGTCATATAAGGCATCAATGGATAAGTATTAAAGTGATCATATAAATTAACCAATAATTTTTATTGGGATAGCAACTTTTATTTAAAATTTTATATTTAGCTATTATTTTATAATTTTAATGTTTAGGTCAAAAATAAAAATTAAAACTTGATTTTTTTTAAATAAATATAAATATATGCTTTCAAAAAAACAATATATTGTGGCTTGTATTTTTATCTATGACTTTTTTTTAGTTTTTATTATTTTAATTTTTGATACTAATTGAAATTAAGTTATTTTGCAATTTTTAAAAAAAAAAATTAAGTTTTACATTTCAAAACAAAAAAACATAGGACTATTATATAATAAATTAATTACAAAATTTATTCAAATTTTTTAGAATATTTTTAAAAGTATTGTTTAATTTTTATTTTATTAATTCAAAATAAAATATATGCCGATATAATAAAAAATATTAAAAAAAAAATTAAATTTTCAATTTAAATTATGCATAAATAAAAATAAGAAAAATAATAATATTTAACTAAGCATTATTTCATCATTTTAATTTTTAGATAAAAAACTTGGAGATATTTTTTAATTTTAATGAAAAAAATGCATAAACTTTTACTCATTACAAAAATAAGCAGCATTTGTTCGATTGAAGCATTTACGAATTTTTTATTTTTTTTTTTGGTTTCTATAAAAATTGTTTTTTAATTTCAAAATTTTATTTTTCATTTTCAAAAAAATGATGCAAATATTTTTAAGTCTAGCTAAACATGCAGCTAACGATTGCGAAGTGACCCACTTCAATTATTTTCACCCATATAAAGGGTATTTATTTATTTTTATGTTTAATAGGAATCACAGTATTGTGCACACAACAATATGTTTATATGCTCTAAAATACATTCATTTACTGCTGTTCGGAAGTTTTTCTTTTTTTTTTTTTTAAATTTAGCAGCAAGTTTCCATTTTTAAAAATTTATAACAAAAATTAAAAAAAAAAACAAAAACCGCAAACGGCAGTGAAATTGTTTTTAACTTGCTGTTCAGACTATTTTAAACCTAAGTTTGGAATATATTGGCAAATAAGCCAAGAATTTTTTGAAAAAATTTGGAAACTGAATTATTAATTTTTTTTTGTTCAGCAAGTTCCAGGCCATTTTGGAAAGATGTTTAATTTTCTTTCCCAACATTAGTCAAAATGAAAAAAATCGTTTATTTTTTGAGAATGTGCAAAAGTTGTTATTATTATTATTTATTTATTATCGCATATGTATCAAAAATAGAATTAGTTTTGCAAGAGGCAGTTTTTTTATTTGTCTAAATTTTACAAACAATACAAAATTGAATTTTTTTTATTTGTGGCTCTTTGACTATATTTGTTTTTTATTAGTAAAATTTATAGTTACTTTTTAATACACATCTTTTTTTGAATTTTTGTGAGTTATTGACAATTTTGGTTCAGAAATCACAATATCTATGCAAAATCTTATATACTTGTAAGTAGCACATGGTACATCGCTTTATATACATACATATGCTGTTCTTGTCATGAACTCTATAGACTATAGATCGTTGTCCTGCCTATATACTTGTAAATATATGCTTATGTTTTTTATGAAAATGTGTTATACATAGTAAGTAGTATATACGTGTGTATATGCTTACCTATCCAAAGTAGTCCTTTGAGTTTCCCTCTACTACTTACTACCTCTTGCTCTCTCAATCGTTGGGATATGCATGTGCAGGTGCGAATTATTGTGGGTTATGATAGAAGGTTCTGCTTTTTGGTCTCTTATAGGGTGTTTTTTTTGGTTAGTCATTTATGTTCTACTTATGTATTAAGGTTAGACCAATTTATAGAGTTTACATAAAATGTATAGTACTTATATATTTGAAGAAAAGCACAGCTAGCAAAATGTTGCTTAAACGTTGTCTGTTAGTGTTATATAAATATTATAGTTGTTTTTTTTTTTTTTTTGGTATATTTTATACATATCTAATTGAAATAACAACAACAAAAAGCAATGCGGTATAGTTAAGTACTTGACACGAAATTAATTGAAATTAGCTTTTAATTATAATTAAGTAATTTGAATTTTTTGTTTTTCTTTAAATCTAATGCAAAAATTTTACTAAGCAACCCTGTATGTTTAATAACTTTAATTTCTTTCCTTTAGTAAGACAAAATCTGTCACATATACTCATATATATAGTGTATATGTATATCTATATGCATGCATATATGTATGTACCAACATTAGCACATTATTTACTTACTACAAAAAATTTGAGTTTTTAACAGAGTTTTCTTTTTATTAAGCATATAGAAAAAAAATGCCATAATAATTTAATATGTTTTCTAGCATAACGATCAGAGACGCTCACAAAATAGTTTTGACTGGTTTCATATACATACTTGTAGTATATGGTATATAATAGATGACAGAGTTCGGTTAGTTTATTCTTAAAAGGATTTTTCTTTCAGAGGTAAGCCTTTTATTTTTCTTCAGGTAGGCTTTTATTATATTATTAAATTATTATTTTTATGTTGCGCTTATAGTTTGGGAGTTACAATTGTTAACTAACAAAATTTGGAAAAATACTTTTTTTTATATTGAATTAAAATAAAAAAAAATGATACAAAAAATAATTGTTGTTTTAATTTAATTTAGAATTTTTTTTTTATTTGATTAAATTATTATTATTTCATTTAATTATTATTAAAAAAAAATGCATGTTTTTTTTTGTAAATATAATTAAAAAAAATATTTTGTTCTTTAATTTAAAAAAAAAATGATGCAAAAAATAATTGTTGTTTTAATTTAATTTACAATTTTTTTTTTATTTGATTAAATTATTATTATTTCATTTAATTATTATTAAAAAAAATGCATGTTTTTTTTTGTAAATTTAATTAAAAAAAAAATTTTGTTCTTTAATTTAATTTATTTGATTAATTTTAATATAATTTAGTTTAAAAAAATATTTCATGTAATTAACTTAATTTAAAAAAAATTCATATTTTAAAAAAATAATTACTATTTAATTATAATTTTATTTAATTTAATTATTATTAAAAAAAAAACTTATTTAACAAAAATAATAAAATAATTGTTAAAAAAAATTTTATTATATTTCTTCAATAATTATTTCTTATTATTATTATTAAAAAAAATTATTTAAGAAAAATAAAACTTTTATTATCTTTCTTAAATAAGTTTTTTTAATAATAATACAAATTTTTTAATAATTATTATTAAAAAAAATTTTTTAAGAAAAATAAAAATTTTATTATCTAATACTTTTTTTTAATAATAAAAATTTTATTATCTTTTATTATAATTTTTTTTAATAATAATAATAAAAAATAATTATTTAAGAAAAATAATAAAAATGTTATTTTTTTTTTTTAAATAATTTTTTTTAATAATAATTAAATTAAATAAAATAATAATAATTAAATTGAATAAAAAAAACTATTTTTATTTTGCATAAGTTTTGCATAAAAATGATCACATAATATTATTAAAATTTTCTTTTTTTACTGCCCTGGAATACGCACCCAATGTCTATGAAACCCCATCATCCGAAGATATGGCGTATCTGATAAAAATCGAATCTTGCTATTTTTATCGAATCCTTCAAAAGGTTCAGCAAGGAAAGAGATTAAGACGGAAGAGAAGCGACCACCAGCTGATCTGGCTCCCCCTTGATTTTGTTTTATGTCAGGCAGCCTTACTAACCTAAGCTAAACAAAGTATTTTTTCAAATAATTTTTCAAAACTTTTCGATAGGTGTGATCAAAAACCCAAAAACCAAAACCCAAGTCAACCCCATTTTCTATACCCTCAGGGTATTATCACACATAAATGGAGCGACATCTGTCCACTAATTTGTTGCACAGAGTTATAAACGCCTCTCCCGGTTCAACTTTCCAATTGTACGAGAGTTTTTAGTTATTGGAATGATAAATCTCTAAAGATAAGACACTCTATATTAGCGTTCTGCAGATCTTCAAAGTCATTGTCAAAAACTTTTGAAAGTTTTTTCAAAGACGACCAAATATCTTTCGAGAAACCTATGTGTCCCTTTCCGTTTTATTTTTAGAATCCGTAAATTGAACTTTTCCAGGAATTTTCCATCAAATACTGCTCTAGTAATTATATAAGGAGACAAAGTTATTCCAATTTGTATGTTTTAGAAGCTGTTTAAGCTTAAATTTGAGTACACAATTTTGGAAAAACTTTATAAGATCTGCATTTTACATTTTTATGGATCAACTTAAATAAAAAGTTTTCTACGAGACAGAGACGTGCAGAGGACAGAGACTAACAACGTAGCAGCCAGTTTCGAAGGGAACACCATGTTTTCAAAATTTTTGTGGTATCGAAAAAAAACCCCAGCACATCAGGGCTCTGAAATAATCTGAAGTAAAGGCCTATAAAAAAAAAAACCCGTATGGGGTATCCCAAATGGGATTTTTTTTTTAATATGGTTTTGTCATTTCGTGCGAAATTTTTTTGCATTCTGCATATAGGCCTTAACCCAAAAAAAATTGTTTCTTCCATTCCGGATGTCCGACGATACGGTTTTGGCCTCGCTGTATCCAAATCCATGGTTAGAAAAACCTCAGCACGTCAGAATTCAGACACAACCTTCATAATAGCTCATTGTATAGGGTTTTTAAAGATTATGTAAGGATACTGAAAAGTCGACTAAACAGCCAAACAAAATAAAAAACTTCACCATGTCTACTTTAAGTTTTTGTGGTCGCTGAATTCGAATCCAAGTTCCACAAAATGCTAGCCCGTCACGGTTCTGACAGAACTTCAACAAATCCTGAAAAACGAGCAAGTAATGTTGGTACTCTAACATGTTCTGAACTCCGAACTCGCCAATCGAATTTTTTTTTGTGACATTTCGGGGTCCTGATATAATCTTAAAAAACTCCATATAAGAAGGTATTGTGAAGGTTATGTCCGAACTCTGACATGCTGAGGTCTTTTGAAGCCTGGATTCGGATTCAGTGACCCCCAAAAACGTATAATAAACATCGTCTGACACTCGGAATTGAAGAAAAGAAACCGATATAAGGAGGTGTTGTGAAGCTTCTGTCCGAACTTTGACATGCTGAGGTTTATGGAATCCAGATTCAGATTCAGCAAACCAAAATACGTATAATAACCAGAGCTCGAAAAAACTGTCAACCCATTTATCCAATGCGGTCGGCTCACGAGCAAAACAGAAAAAATAAAACAAAAACGGTCTCTCACTGAGCCGAACACTTTTTGTCTTTCGCTTTTCGGTTCTGTTCAGTGTTTTCGGTTGAGCAAAACAAATGTGTCTCTCTTACAATAACACTTATGTTGAGAAACTTTGAGCGATCGCTCACTAAAAAACCCTCGGCAAAAGACCGTTTCGCCAAAAGTGTCCGCAAAAAGTGTCATTTGCGTGTGTATGCGTGCCGAACACTTTTGAGCAAAAACACAATTGTAAGTGTTTTGTCAATAGCTTCTCTTAAAGTGTTCGTAAGAGAGCGGTTTTTTTCGGACACTCTGAAAGTGTTGAGCGTTTTTTGCGAGCTCTGATAATAACACTAGTTTACAAATTTAAGGGTCATCGAGTGAACCTTCCTAAAAAAGTATTTTTTAGGGTAATTTGGCGTCGAGAAACACAAAAATGGCAACCTTTTTTTTTCTTAAGCACCGTTTTCGAGTTATTTTCGAAAAACATGTTTTTGGGCTCTTTTCTCAGTTATTCCTCAATATCTCGTGAACAAAAACGACATTAAAGGTGACTAGATCGAAAGGTATTGATGTGCTCTTTCCAGTGATATACATATATGTTCAGATTAAGTATAAATTATCGAAGTTACAGGCAACCAAAGTCGAAAAAAGGTGTAATTTTTGACCATTTTTCAAAATTAGACATTTTCGGTATGCTTTTTATTAACGAAAAAAAAATCGTCTTCTATGTCGATACAAAATTTTGTTCACGAAATATTGAGGAATAGCTGAAAAAAGCGCCCAAAAACATGTTTTTCGAAAATATCTCGAAAACGGTGATTAAGAAAACAAAAAAATAGGTTGACATTTTCGTGTTTCTCGTTCCCAAATTACCCTAAAAATCACTTTTTTACGAAGGTTCATTTTTCGTGTAAACTAGTGTAATCATCGTCGGACAACCGGAATCGAAAAAACAAATTTTTTTTTTGGATTTCTTAAGATTATTTCAGAGCACTGAGGCGCTGGTTTTTTTTTTCGAACCCAAAAAAAAATTTTGAAAACATGATCTAATCATATTTCACGCTACGTATGCTAAATTATAAGTTGTTACTATGAGAATCCCATTCCAAATTAAACATTTCGCGCGTTCTATTTTGTGAGCGTCTACTGTAAAGCATAATATTTATAAATATATATGCATTATTGGTATATATGTATATGTAGAAACAAAAAGATATATAATATATTACTTGCTACATGTAAGTTAGTATGTATTTATGTATGTATATATTCAGGCCAATTGGTAGATGTAAAAATAAATTTGTTGTTTCTTTTCGCATTACGCATTACGCATTTATTTTCATTCATTTATATGTATATATATAAATTCTTTTTTATTTTTTAACTTATGTGTTTGTTTTTGTGTTGCAATAAAATAATAATATAGTTACATACTAATGCCACTTTGTGTGTTATTTAAAAAAAAAGAAAAAAAATATTTATATTTTAAGACGCAAATTGTAGCTGTTAGACACTAGCATAAGTTAAGTATTAAACAATATTATAATTTTTGTTTATAAAAAAAAAAAAACTGTACTGAATTTAACCTTGTATTCGTGTTCTGGGTCTATTGGACCCGGAGAAAATTTTGAAACTAAATACTGATGTTTGTATGTAATATTTTGCTATAAAGTAAATTTATTCATGTAAGCGGACTTAAAATCTACCTACTGTGTGAGTTTTAATGTGTTTGTCTGGAAAATGTGTGAATGAGAGAAGCGAAACGCACACATGCCGCGTACGTGTTCTCGGGTCCATAGGACCCGTCTCTTTTTCACGTATGTGCATATGTATGCTATATTGGTAGAAAACAGAAAAAATAGAACAAAAACGGTCTCTCACTGAGCCGAACACTTTTTTCGTTTCGCTTTTCGGTTCTGGTCAGTGTTTTCGGCTGAGCAAAACAAATGTGTCTCTCACACAATTACACTTATGTTAAGACACTTTGAGCGATCGCTCACTAAAAGGCTCTCAGCAAAACACCGCGTTGCAAAAAGCGGCCGCGAAAAGTGTCTTTATTTTTGTAATGTGTGTGAGAGACAAAAGAGACAAAAGAGTCAAAAGGACAAGAGAGAACATATTTTTATGTTCTTTTCATTTTCGATCCAAATTATGACTAAACGTAACTGTACTAACCCTAATCCAAGCTTTCCAACTCTAAATATAGCTCAAAGCTTCTCCAAGCTTTGAGCATAAACTTACATATCTCAAAGCTAACACAAAATGCATTGAGTGCAGCTTGAGAATGAGCTTTATATTATTTCTATACTCTTACTGAGAGTACGTTAACGGCTTGGCTTTTTTCGGAAACTCTGAAAGTGTTGACCGTTTTTTGCGAGCTCTGCAAGTCAGTTAGTATTGCGTCGTATTCAGAGCATATCAAACTATCGTTATTATTTTTTTTACCTTGTTCACCTGTCTCCACCTATTTTTTAATGAAAAATAAAGTCACTATTTTGCGAAATACTTCGGTCTTTTAAATGAATATGTATTAAAAATAGCTATTCTCCATAAGAAATATATTATGGGTCCTCTGGACCCTAGAACACGGAAATGTGTTGAAACATGAGAACACGAATACAAGGTTAAACACTTTTGCACAAAAAAAAACTAGTCAATTATTTAACTAAATGCTTTTTGCCATATTGCAAATACTTTACTTAAGTTAAAAGTGGATACATACAAAAAGAAATAATAATAATAGTAGATTACATTAAATTAGGCTTTAAGTTTAAACATTAGACAAATAAATTACGCTATGGACGTTTTACAAAAATCAAGTTTTACAAACTGCCGCACATGAAATATTTAACAAAACGTTTTAATTACTACCAAGTGTTTTAGTATATAAGCGTTAGCCGCCTTGAACTATTATCTTTCTTTGTGTTTTTTTTTTTTTTTTTGAAACAAATCAAAGTCTATAAAGTTATGCGACTTTTAGAATATTTAACTTTGTACAGGCGTCTTAGGCCTATGTGTAAGATCCCTGCAGAAAGAGAGCTCAAAGCGTACAAAACATTTCTCAGGCTGGCCTAAAAAGTGTTTTAAACGTTTTGACTCGAACTCTAGTTGGGGCGCACTAGTGGATATTACATTTACATATTTTGTATATAATGTATTGTAGTACTATGTATATTAGGGTGGCCGCCGTTGGTATGGAGGATTTTTAATCCATCGATATCAATAACGCCACCCCCTAAAAAGTTTCCTTTTTACCTGCATATAGCGCCTGTAAAATTTAAAAACGATCCGAATGTATTTGATGGGTCCGGCAATAGGTCAAAGGTCATAACTTGCACTTTTCCCGTTATTGACTGTATTGTTCTACATAAACTTTAAAATCTTGTTACCAATCAGACAAATTATGGTTCAAAAGGTCTCATATCTATCAAAACATAATTTTAAAAAAATATAGAGTCGGCCTAAATAAATTTGATAAGCTCTAAAATAGATTAAATTGACTAATTACACCAGTTTACAAATAAAAAAAATGTTCGTATCCTTAACATTTTTGAATCGTTTCTGTAGTAAAATGACATGCTAAAACCGAAAATGCAGTCAAAATTTTTTTTCATGAAACTGGCTTCGGGATATTTTGAAAAAAACATTTTTCGAAATTTAACAAAAAAAAAAAAAAAGTGACTTTACTTAACAGTAAGTATCTCTGGTTATACTAAAGTGATTTCGATAATTTTTTTTCTCGACTGTAGATAATTGAATTACTCATTGATTATATTTGGAACATGTTTTTGTCAAACTTACGATTTGGTCGCTATTTATGCATTCATATGAAACTTTTTTATGACCTTTGACCTATTGCCGGACCCATCAAATACATTCGGATCGTTTTTAAATTTTACAGGCGCTATATGCAGGTAAAAAGGAAACTTTTTAGGGGGTGGCGTTAGTAAAATCGTGAGATGTTGCAAAAATGGCCACCTTAATGTATATGCACTTAGTTGTAGCAACTGCAGGCAGCAAGCGCAAGTTAAAAAATGCACAAAAAATCTTTAAGAAATAGTTATCAAGCACAGTTGCACTATGTTGCTTATGTGTTTTTTGTTTTTATTATCGCTTTTATTTTTTTGTTTTAAATGAACACATATTTACTAATGTCTGTTTGTTTTAGTTTTAGGAAAAGAAAAAAAAGACTATGAAACGGCAGCAAGATTTCAGCACTATGCAATGCAACTGACTTGAGTTATGAAATTTATCGATTTTAAGCTGTTGAAAAATTTTCGATCAACGATAATTTAAAAAAATTTATATATGTAAGCAGCATGGCTTGAATGCGCACGTTCGAGTATACTTTTGAAAAAATGTATATAGCCTGCTAAGGTTCAACATATAAGAGACTAAATCGGCAATATATCAAAAATAAGTTTTGAAAATTAGCTGCATTCATAAGCCGACAAATCATTTGAGAACTTTTGGAAAAAACGCTATTACTAACGCTACGAAAACAGTTTCTAATGCATTCAACTAATTCGCTTAAAGTTCATATTTAAATATGTTTAATGTTTAACATTTGTTAAGTATATACACAAGTCAGCTGCATATGTACATATTGCTTTATACATATAAAAAATATTATTTCATAGCAATTTTTTTGTTTTCTTTTGTTTTGTTTTTTTTTATAAATAGTATATAAATTTCATCTTATGTGCACTAACAACTAAATGTCTAAAACACAAACAGGCATATGTTCTTATAATTTTAACTCCAACGATTTCTTTGCGCTTATAAATTTGTAAGTCATTTGTTTGTTTATCGATTAATGATCGATTGTTTTGTTACACTGAAAAAGGCTGCTTGTAAGTTGCGTACAATATTTTTTTTTTTGTGTAAGAAGCCAAATCAAATGCCTTAAATTCATGCGAGTTTTTTTTTTTTTTTTTATATATAATAAACCTTTTACTTTTACAAATTTGATTTTTTAAGTTTTTCTTTTTTTTGCAGACACTTAAAGCAGTTTCGTTTACACACAAACACTCAGATTTAGATTTTTATTAAGTAATATTCCATGAAACGTCGTTCGTCGTCGTGTTTTTTTTTTTTGTTTGGCGGCTGCCCCCTGCTGCTTAGACATAGGTGGCCACGGCAGCCGTGTTGCCAGCTGCAGCGCTGCTGGCTGCAGCGTTGCTGCTGCTGCCAGCTGTGGCAGCACTCGTCTGTGGCGGCTGCACCTGATGCGCTGCTGCTGTATTGTTCAGTGGCTGTGGGCTAACTGGTGGCTGCAACTTGCCGGGCACATATTGGCCTATGAAGGAGCCATCCTCGGTAAATTGACCTATTTGAAAGAAAAAGAGGCAGTTAGAAAAAAATACCAAAATTAAATTTGTATTAAGTACTAAATGTAGTTACAAAAGCCAACACCAAATAGTTATATGTGCATTAAAGTTTTAGTTTATTTATTTATATATATATATTTTAATTGGTGTAGTTAACGTTGCCAGTACGTATTGTGTATTAGTATTATTTGTTCATTTATAGCGCATACTTAGCCAGCAGAAATACTCAAATTAAGCAGATTTCTTTTATCTGGTCACACTATTTAAGTATTTCTTTTGTACAGCAGAGCTTAAATGTTTAGCGCGTTCGTTTTATTATATTATGCGTTTAAATTAACTTTTAGTAAATAAATTTAGCAACTAATGTTATATGGCTACTAAGCAGCTAAATAATATATAAATAAACAAGCTACTAAATAATAAAAAAAATATATTTCATGCTTTAACATTACCTTTGGCGACATTTAATTAAAGTATAAAAATCAATAAATATTTAAATAAAAACATAAACATTCGTTTGCTTGTTTACTTACACTTTACGATTTACGAATTAATTATAGTGTTCACCTAATGAATAGCTGTTAAACGATAACAGTCAAATAAATCGAATGATTTTTAGGCTAACTACATGCTCCATGTATCCAGATCCAGATGCAGATCTTGGACTGCACAACTTTTTCAATACTTATTCATATATCGTAAGCGTAAGTTGGAACATTTAGCATGCCTACAAAGAAACTATTTAACTCGCTAAATAAATAAATAAAAAATCAAAAGCAAAGTATAAAATTTACACTTTTATTTATTTCTTTATTTTGTTGTTGTTTCCTTTTTCATTATATATAAAAAAAATTATATTATATATATAGTTTAATATTAAATACTACAAAAAAACATACATTTCAATTAAATTTTGCATTTTTGTTTACCGAAAACAAACAAAAAAATGTTTACAACTTTTTTTTTTCTTTTTCTTCTTTCACTGTCCAAACGTATGAAATAAAAAAAAAAAAATACATTTAATTAATTACGAGTAAAATACAAATTACTTTGAATAAAAAATAGTACACAAATTAAATTCATTAAAAACAAAACTAATCAGATACACGCATTTCAATTTTTTGAGGCAGGCGCTAAACGAAGATTTTTATGTTCATTGTCATTAAAAGAAAACAATTAATACAAGTTAAAAATTACTTTAGTTATTAAATTAATATTTATGTATATAAATTTATGCATTACATATAAAAATATAAAGTTATAAAGAGAGCGTGTGCGTATGTGTGCAAGTAAGAGAGACAGGTAGAGACGCATGGAGAAATAGCGAGTTATGATGTAAAAAAAAAAAAAAACACGCTTTAATTTTGCAGCTTGGCTTAATTTTAATTTTAGTTATAAATTTTTTTTAGCATTTTAAGGCTAAGCTGCATTTTTGTTTTTGATTTACTTTTTTAAAATTAATATACGCGTTTTTTTTTTTTAGTTTATAGCCTTTTAGCTGCATCGTTGTGTTTTTTTTGCATTGTTTTTTTTTTATGTTTTTTTTTTTTTTTAAGTTTGGCAGTTTCATTTAGATTTAGTTGTGCAAAATTAAAAAAAAAATAATTTTTGTAAAATTAAATTTGTTGTTTTGCTTCACTTTTTAACACTAGAACATAAGCTTATAACTTTGATTTTGTATTCGAGTTTTGGGCGCTTTTTTTGTTGGTCATAATATTATATTTAGCTATTTTTTGTTGTGTATTATTATTAAAATTATTATTATAGTTGTTGTTTTGTTGTTCTGGATATGTGATGAAAGAGCGGTACAGTTTTTGCTGCTTAGTGAGGCTGCGCTGCTTACAAATTAAATCAAAGTCCTTTGCGTCCATATTGGCCAATAAAAGAGCCATCTTCGTTCATGCCTGATGTGTTTTTTTTTTATTTATTTATTTTTTTTATATATATATATATATATTTTTTTTTATTTATTTTGTTGTGTTCGCAATGGTAGTGTGCCAATTATTTGGTGTAATTTTTAAAACATAAATATAAGAAAAAGAAATAAATTATAAATAAATAAACTATATATAAACAAATATGTGCATTAAACAAAATATTAATCAAACAATTGAATAAAATAATTCAAGTAGAACAAAATAACTGCGATGTAATCGAAGTTAAGATATTATTCATATAGCTCTATATATTTAGCAAATATAGGGTGCTCCAATACAAGTGTGTGTAGAAAAGTAAACGTCACCTTGGTTTTCTCTACCATCTTTGGTTTTTATTTTTATTTTTTTTTTTCATTAGTTGAAAATTTGATATTTAGCAAGATGTAGTCATAGAAAAAGGGGGGGAAAAAAAACATACCGGTTGGTATTCAAATGTTCAAATAACACAAAGATCGGTGGCTTGGTGCTCAAATTCGAGGCAATGGGTTCGGCTGCCAAGCCAAAAAGTGAAAAGATAGTTCGGCAGCATGGCCCGAAACAATCGAGAACTCGTCGCTTGTAAGAATTGTACATTTCAAAGACTCTTCGTAGAAGCTGAAAATTAAGACAAGTGCTCAAGCCAGTTGACCATCGTCACATTGATCTAGAATTTTCGCCAAAAATCATCTTCAGCGATAAAGCTCATCTCTTTTTGAATGGGACGGACCAACGAGAATGCTCTTGAACATAAAGAGCAGCCGATGTATTCTCAAAAAGTGAATGTGTGGTGTGCATTATGGCCGAAAGGCAACAACAATTCGAACTGATACCATTCGATGGTAACTGATTAGTTTTTTTCCCGCATGGGATGGAGCTGATTTGGATGATATCTACTGCCAACAATTGGCTGCGTTAGACTGCCTTTAATGGAGGGGTTTATGCAGGGATAAGTGCACGTCAATCGTCCAGCCACCATACCTAAGTGAATTCGAAAATTTTGACCACCAGCTTCACGTCCGTTCTTGCACAGAAATTTCATCGATGTTGCTTTAGAATAAAGTACCCAACCTTGGTTTGTGTTTACTTTTCTGCGCCTGTATTGGACTACTCTTTTATATATACCACATCCCAAATAAATCCATTTTTATCATACCAAAAATTTTGTATTACGATTTGTTCGTATGTCTGTTGTTTGGACTACGATCTGTACATCGAATAACTTTAGACTCTGAGCCGGAGCACTTTCTCACAAAGCATTGTTCTCAAAAATAAAAACTATATTTTGCATTATATATTATATAGAAATATTCTGGACTTTTGTTTAGGCGAGACGAGGTGTAATTGAACTTTAGTTCCAGGCTTCATCGTCCCTTTAGACGAAATTTTCTCATTAAACTTTTGCTTAGACAATGTTAGACCTTAGAGCCTAGAGAGACAATGATATGAATATCGAGAGGATTCCTTCCCACTTCCACTCTTTGTAGATGCATAAATAAATTTAATAATTAATTAATTTTGGTTTTTTCTGGCAAAATGTTGAGAAATTTGACGGAAACACTTTTAAATCTGAGTTTTACATAAAATTGTTATAGGCAAGAAAAACTTGGCTAACAAAGACGCGCCCTTTGGGAGTTTTCCATTGAATTGTATTACAAATAATTTGCATATATCTTTTCTTCTGATAAACTTAAGAGAACTTAAAGAACTACCAACTACGGCTAACGTTTGGAGTCATCTCTTTAGAATGTGGTATATAGTTAATATTTTGGGCTGCTAAACAAGTTAATGTTAATTATTATATAAAGAATTCAAGCTATGGATTAAAAAACTCTTGCTGATGATCAGGCCAGGGCAGGACAGAGACAAGTCAGCCGTGCAGCAGCTGGGATATGCCAACAAATGTCATAAAGGATGGTTTTGATTGTTAAGGAGTAACAGCTTAGCTGTGCCTGGGCCGCTTTTGGTATCAGAGCTTTGAAGCAGCCAGTTAGTCTTAATACTAATTGCATATATAGTATGTACTCGTATATACCCGTATATATAGTATATATTGTCTATGAATTTGATAACGTGCAAGTAATGGACAGTTAAATGAACTGAAACAATATTTGGAGCACGCCGCATAAGCCAAGCCAAGCAGCTGTAAGCAAAAGCCAAAAAACAAAGGTAAGCTGCTTCATTTTCTACCTGCTTTAAGACGCCAGAATATAGAGTGCTCAAAAAAAAAAAAAAAACAACAAAAAAAACAAAATTCAGATCTTTCTGTCATTCATTGGCTAGGCTGTGTCTGCGTGTGTGTGTGTTTGTCTGTTCTGTAGTTTGGGTCTGGGAGCGGCGGCGCAGACTGGCTGTGGCTGCTGCTACTGTCGGGCTCTGGGCGGAACGTTGGCGGCCAGCGGCTGCTCGGCTGGCGGCGGCGGCAGCTTGATGCTCACCTTGCGCGCAGCGGCGGCGGCGTGTGCGGCTGCTGTGGCCACAGCTGCCCCAAAACATCATCATCAACAACAAATAAAAGGTACATAAATAAATAAGTTTAAACAAAATGATAAAGTGAGCACACATTGAAAACATTCAAGAAGCACGAAGGGTTTTCTTTTTTTTTTTTTTTAGACAATATAAAGCGGGCTAGATAACGCACCTGTATCACCATCGCCATACTCGGCCATTGAATCGGTATCGCTCTCCACGCCAGGCTTATTCGCTGAACTAACGGATTGGCGACCAGCGCTCTTGTTATCCAAACTACAAGAGACAGAGTAAATAAGCATGCGTTTACACAAAGTTCCAATCCATACGTTTTGTTTACTTACGGTTGCGAGTACTCGTGGAAGCCACCCTCGTCGGGATAATCGCGTCGGCCGTTCGCCAGCTCACGATCGTGTACGTCATATTTGCCGCCACGATTGCGTCGAATAATACAAATAATTATAAAGAGTATGATGATAATGGCTAGAGCCAACATCATGCCAATGAACCAACCGGCATTAGCGAGATTCTCATTGGGTACCTTGATTGGTCCCTCTACAGCATTCGTGTCAATTTCGCTGGTCAAACTCTCTGTATTAAAGTGACCATCGACGGACACAACTCGAAATTCATATACGGTATCGGGATCAAGGCCGGCTACCTCCTGATAGTCTTTGTTTTTCTCATCGGGCGCTCTGAGCCATTCGGTTTCGCCCTTGATTCTGTTGATAAACACAAATTAGTCTTGTATATGCAAGTTGCCACCAGCCATTTGTGTGTAGGGGGCTTACCTGTACTTTGTGAAAAAGTGTGTGCCCGAGTGTCCATCGGTGCTGGGCTGCCAGTTAATGCGAAATTTGGCCAGGCCATTGTCGGAGGGCAACTGCTCCCAGCTAAATGTGGGTGTTGCTGGTGCCAGTGACTCATCGGCCAGTGTACGCTTCTCAATGTAGTGCCTGGATAAAATCGAAAAAAGCAGCGTGTTTAGTAAGCAAAAATAATTTTATAAACATTGACAACACTTACTCTGTGCCTTCGCCCATTTTGGTGGTAGCCGTAATGGAAATTCGATACTTGGTATTTGGCTTCAGGCCGGCCATTTTCATGCGCATAATTCGCGGATCGGTAATATGTGGATCGTATTCACGACGTTCGCCTACATAGCTGCCCTTGACCTCCTCATAGTAGATCTTGTAGCCGGTTAGCTTGCCATTGGGATTGAGTGGTTTCTTCCATGTCAACCAGAAAGCAGAGGAGCCCAGTGGAAAAGCATCTAGCGATTGCACAGGCGAGGGCACACCTTCGGGCGTATCAAAATCAATAACTGCACTGGGTGGTCCATTAAATCGTCCATTATAGGCCAAGACGCGTGCAAAGTTCTTAGAGTCGGGCTTGAATTGTGTGACCAGCGCTTGGTTGGAGTCACCCTTGACATGAATTTCACGCAATCCTTCTTCACCTTCCTTTTCCGTCCAAGTCTGAATCTTGTAGCCCTTAAAATGGCCGCGCACAGATTCGGCACTGACAGGTATCCAGCCTAGATATGCCGATGTGGCGCTAGTTACCTGCAACATGCTGAAATTGGTTGGCGCATCCAATGGCCTGTCCTCACCAGAATAACCAATAACTTCTTCAGCAGCTACGTTAGACTCGCCGCGCTCATTGATGGCCACCACCTTTATATGATATTTAACAAAGGTAGGTTGATCGGTTATTACAATATTGTTTTGGTGCCAGTCGTAGATTTCCTTGTTCTCCCAAGCAGCGGCGGGTATATCACGTTTCCATGATACACGGTACTGGAAGTTGGGCGCATTGTGTTCAATCTCGGGCATGGGTGTCCAGGAAATTACCAGATTATTAGGTTCGGTGCCTTGACCCACAACATTATCGGGATTTTTGAAGGGTACATCCGGTTGTGTGGTGCAGGATTCGCTATGGCCCGATGGCGGTGAGGGACCAATTTTGTTGAACGCAATAACACGGAACGTGTAGTTGGCCCAGGGTGACATTTGCACCACAAAGCTAAAGTCTGTGGAAGGCACCTTCTCATAGGCTGTATCCCAGGAGGCAGGCGTAAAGGACGTATTAAACTGTATTGTGTAGTGCAAAATGGGCGAACGATTGTCACCCTGTGGCTGCCAATTAACTTCTGCCTTGTCTGCCTGACACGATATGCCTATCAGTCTCGGAGCATTGGGTACATCTTGTACAATGAGATTCGCCCTGGCCGTGGCCTCGTCTAAACGCGTGCGTGCTACGCACGTATACTCGCCTGAGTCCAGCTCCAGCGTCTTTGCAATGGTTAGCGAGTTATCATTAGTCTTAACAAAACGTGCTTCCGCATCAAAATCAATGGGCTGTCCATCTTTCCACCATTCAATCTCTAGTTCCAATGTGTCATCGTGCGCTTCGTTACAACGGAAAGTAGCTGACTGTCCGGCAGCTACCTCATAGTTCTGTGGCTCTTGTGTTATACGTGTGTGCTCTTTGACCACCAGTGAGCCCTTTGCTGTCTTATTGCCAAACTTATTTACCGCATAGCAAGTGTAATCGCCAGCATCGCCAAAGGTCACCTGCTGAATTTCGAGATCGCCAGACGGCAGCACATTGTAGCGTCCGCCGGTTAGCCAGTTAGCTCCACGCAGCCATTTAACCTGCGGCTTGGGTGCACCAAAAACGCGACAGCGCATGGTTATGTTGCGTCCATCAACAGTAGCCTCATCACGTGGCGCTTCCTGAATCTCTGGTGGCAGTGCAAGCACATTTAGATAGACATCCTTGTAAACATAGCCCAAAGCATTTGTGGCGTTGCAACCATAATTGCCAGTGTCCAATTTGACTAGATCCTTGATGATAATTCGAGTATTTTCGACAATGCGACGTTGATTGGGTTCAGCCTGTGCAATGGGCTTGCCATTGTGTATCCATTGAATTGTAGGCTCTGGATAGCCAGCGGCCTCGCAATGAAACTCAATAGTCTCATCTTCTGCGGCATTTTGAATCTCCGGTTCCACAGTGAAATAAGGTATGGCATGTATTTTCAAATTGATAGAGTACGATTGTGCATTGCCAACTCCATTGGATACATCGCAACTATAGCTGCCAGCATCATCCAAGTTTGCCTGCCGTATGACCAAAGACTTGCCATAATTACCCTGCGTAATTCGATCACTCCATTGTATGGGCGCACCATCCTTGCTCCAAACCGTCTGCGGCAGTGGTGTGCCACCAAATATACAATACATTTCCACCTTCTTGCCGCGCAGAGCTACCTCATTCTTGCGGGTTACATACTGACGCTTGGGTGGATACTTGTTCTGAGAGGCACTGATGCCCATTTGTTTGACATCCAGTAGAATCTTGTTACCAATCTTGTACTCATTGCGAAAGACCGAGGTAGCCGAACAGGCATAATAAAAATCATCGGATGCATCATCGCGTGTCAGATTTGAGAACCATAGTGTACCCTCTGGATCCAAAGTCATGCGTGAGTTATTTATGGATTTAATGCCACCGTCAATCGATTGCTGTATGAGCCAGTTAACCGTGGGCTTAGGCCAGCCATCGGGTGCCTCACACTGCAGCGAGAAGGGTTCTCCCTCATTAGCCTCGACGGTTCTAGCTGCTTCATCTTTGAAAGCATTCAGCTCGGCTTTGCGCACAAACACGGAGTTCGAGGTTGCAATACCAAATTCGTTCTCGGCAAAGCACTGATACTGACCAAGATCCTCATCCTTGGGAGAGGTTATGACAAGAGTACCACGACCTGGCTGTTGTAGCATACGATTGTCATAGGATTGCCAGTCGAATTTCTTGCCGTTTTTGATCCAGCGGTAACTATAAATAAATAAGAAAAGAAAAAGGTAATATGAGTGTGAGTCAAAAAAAAACAACAGAAATATTTATAGAAAATGAAAGATTATAGAAGGTATACAGTAGAAGAATTCGATTTACATTTGAAAAACACACTAGAAAATCTTCCGTTTTGATTCAACCTTCTTTTAAATCGAAAGCTCTTAAAAGCAAATGCGATATCACGAATGGTAAAAAACAAAAAATTGATCAGTTACTAACGTATATCTTTGCAAATACTATACGATTGTACTAGATGTACAATCAATACCTGTGTAGGTCTTGGCGAGAATCATTTCAAATCAGCTATAAGTTCTTTCGTTTAGTTGATGTTTTATACCCTATACCTATCGGGTAGACTAGATTTCAGCAATGTATGTAGCAGGCAGAAGGAGTCTGTAGCCAGAGGGCAGTCGACAGCCAGTCCCTGCGCCGGGACCAGTTTGGGTCCAATTAAGCTGGAATAAGCAGTATCCTAAAGAAAATCCCAAAGTTGAGCCCCTTTGCATGCCCGCGCTTCGCAGCTAAAGCCCAGGCTGACCCCCTCCCACGACTGCCGAGAGTCGTGATTGAGTCATGCTTGTTTGTGCGCCTGTATGAGCACCTAGATCTCGAAGAATACCAAAGCTAGATACATCAAATTATACATCTTGCTCCGTGGGAGAATTACGTAGGCTTTAAAAGCCATCTGATCGATATTTGGCATAGTTATCCATACGCATTGATGCCAAAAACGATTGTTCTTCTTGCTGCAACAATTATTTTTTATTATTATCTGATTTAGTATCAGATAAAGATAAAAATGTTTGAATTTTGGACACCAAACAATCCTCATTGTTTCAATGCCAAATTTTATGTAAAAGTAGCAGCAGGGTACTCCACTGTCGGCCACCAGCTCGACTATATCAACATTTTACTTGTCTGGCTCTTTGGTTTCTTTAAGATTACAACACTTAAGAACAATTCAAATGATTGACCTATTGCATGACCTGGACAATCAAGCGAACGGCGGGGGCATGACAACAGTCACTGAGAAGAGCAACTTGAGCGCTGCTCACAAAAATATACATACATATATATATATATAGATAGATATACATATATACAAGAAGCTCAAGCAGAGACAGGCATAACCATAATTTACTTGAAGCCTCATGCATAGTAGCTCCAAGTACATAGTGCGTCAAACAAACATGCATATGACAAGCCCCATTTATTATGTGCTCTATAAGACTCTGAAAAATAGACGTACAAAAAACAATTGACGAAAAAAAATAATAATAAAAAAGAACCAACGACCTAAGATGAAGAGGCGCTCTCGTTACTTCCTTTAGTCTTAATTGCAATTATCGTACTCGAGAAGAAACAAAAAAGTGTAAAAAGAAATGAAATGGAATAAGATGAGATGAAAAAATGATACCCCCATATCACCGCCATATTCACCGACAAGACTTCAATCAAAATTTTTCGCCGCTTATTGCAATTGGAAATTAAACAAACAAAAAAAAAGTTGTCATAATTTGTATTAAGAAAGTCACACAGATGATAATAAATTATTATTAAAGGAAATTAAATGAGCGTTTTGAAAAGTACAAACGATAGAACTCTATAAGCGAGTGCAGACAAACTGAGATAGATAGTCAGGAAATTCTCAATATTAGGCCGCAGCGTTATGCAAATGCGTTAAAATTAAATTCAACTTGGATATAATTAACAGTTTAGATTATATTAATTAAAACGAGCTCTCAAGGAGCAACGACTTAGTCTCGTATGCGAGTAAGTTAATTTCAACTTGCATCATCGGGTCAACGAACTCGACAGAAAAAGATAATTTGCTAGAATTTTTTGATGTTCATAAAATATTAGGCGACCCATGGGTTCAATGAGGCTACTTGTTAAAAATAGGAAATGGAATCGAAATCTTGAGTTTGGTTATCCTTGTTCTTAAAATCTTCAAGATATAGGCGTTCATACAGACGTATGGGCAGTTCAATATCAATATCAACGTCTTTTGTTTTCCTAAAACGTTTGGTTTTTGGAAATTATAAAAAAATGGAAAAGGAATCGAAATCTCGCGTTTTTGGAAATTGTAAAAAATAGGAAAAGCAATCGATACCTCAAGTTTGGTTATCCTAGTTCTTATAATCTTCAAGATAAGGACCTTCATAAAGACGGATGGCCAGTTCAATATCAATTTCTCTTGTTATTTTAACCCTGAACCCATAGAGACAAGGGCAAACGGAGTCATGCCAAAACGCTGACCATAGCCAGGTTAAGTAATAAACACCTACATCTCAAAAGACTATAGGAGCTTTGATTCATGAACTGTTCCCCCATAAGTTAGTTGCTCGTTATTAGGCACATTTGTACATCTTTATAAGATTAGAGTGCAACAAAAAATATTAAGAACTAATTGAAACTTTCAAAGATATAGTAAAACATGCAATCCACTCCAGACTCATGTGAGCCCTATCAAGAACTAAACGTTGACATATTCACCAAAAATACCCCTATCTCGCCTACGCTAGTTATCCTTTCCCTTGAACACGTCTATAATTGTCAACGCATAATTTATTATTTTGGGACAAAGTAAAGAGTATCAGGGCCCAACAGTTTTGTATATAGAATTTTTTTTTTTAATTTTCCTCTTGTTTTGTAAGTTGCCAATCTGAAACTGGAGATGTTTTAAACAGCTCACGGACTTCTGATATAGAACTTAACACATTTAAAAAACTGACACATTTTAATTATAGGCCCATACGCAGTACGAAAATATCCGTATGGAAATTATTGCATATTATTTCAGATGGAACCATCACACCTAATGAAGTAGTGGCGCCATCTAACGTTAAGCATTTTTAAAATTAAAAGACAGTTTTGTTTTGTTATCTGCGTCCACTTCTCAAAAATTTTTAGTCGGAATTTTTCGTGAGTATTTTTTTTTATATGAACTTTTTCATTCCGTTCGTAAATTTTGCATGCTGCGTATGGGTCTTATCTCAATACTGCGGTTATACGTCCAAAAAAGTGTGCCCAAGCATTTTGCAAAACCTCAACCCCGCTGCGACCAGCCTCATATAATCTTCTGTTTCTACATACTACGGACATATGTATCCAAATAGCAAGCAAAGTTTTTTGTCCCAATGACACATTAATCTTAGTCTTTTGCACTCAGTCAAGTTTAGTTAACCCTACACACCCATTCTTAACACTTGGCCAGGAATTCAGTTGACTAACTCACTGCACCATGCCTTCATGGTGGTGGTGTTGGTAACCTGGCAGCAGTTGGTAGTTGGAATGATATCGACAACACCATCTCAAAGGGCAGCCGCGGGTTGGTCAATGGAACGACGTACGACGAAGCGGAAAGCAGTGAAGCGTCCAGGTGTTTTCTTATCGAGGGCACATGTAGCCCCGAGCACTTTGCCTATGCTTATGCCAAAATAAAAATAAAATAAAATTAAAATAAAAGAACACCCAAATTGCTTTTTGGCATGTGAACAGTTGCAACAACAAGGATAAGAGCAGTAAGAGACACTACTTTTAGAAATTCCCAACTTTGGGATACTCTTTCTGGCAAAGGTCCCCAAAAATATCCAGAACGTCAGAGTTTTAAAATAAACTCAAAACAAAAACCATAAAAAGAAGTATTTAAAGGTTTATGTTTTTTTTTTTCGATCCTGCATTCGGATTCAGCGTCCCCAAAAGATGTGCTAAACATTGTTGGACACACGAACTTGAACAAAATTTAAATGTGGTCTTTTGAGGTTATGTCACCTACGGGCACGGAGGTCAAAACAAGTTGAGGTCACTCAATTTGGATCTAAGGATAAAAAAAAAACATAGAACGAGATATTTTGAAAATTATGTCAGAGCCTTGACTGTATGGGATCTTTTTGCACCTTGTATTCGAATTCTACGACTCCAAAAACATCTCATAAATATTGTGGTAGTAGCTTTTTGAAACTCGCAGTCGCATGTATTATTTCTGTTTCTTTTTTTTTGCATTTTAATATAAAGGGTGATTTTTTTGCTATTTAGTTGTTCAAGCTTATTGTTCTGACAACTCACGCGTGATTCATGACATATGTCAAAGTCAAAAATACTCAGTTAGCATTGCCATTTCATCATGGAAAGACTTACGACTTACGATTTTTTTTACCAAAAATCGTGCTGAGTAAAAAATGTGTTTAGAGCAGTGATGGGCAGTCTCTCAATTTACATAACTCGCGAGGCTATTGCACCAAAATCTGCCGCAGCGCAGTTGGCTCATGTACGGTCCAAGTGTGTGAAATCTCTCGCTCATTTTTGCTTAATTGCGGTTCTTGCTCTCTCGTGCGCTTTTGCTTACTGCGCTGTTTACTCACACAAAGAAATGTTTGTTGGTATGAGTTTTGCCCATCACTGGTTTAGAGCACTGCGTCCATTTTACGGTCGTCATACTGTTTGGTGCGTACCGTACTTCTTTAAAGACGATGATGGCAACAACGTTACGGTCAATGGAGCTCGCTACCGTTCGCTGATTTCCAACTTTTTTTTGCCCAGAATGGAAGAACTACACCTTGTCGACATGCTATACATGGGAATATTGCAAGTTAAATTTGGAGAGCAAATCATCTCATGTTTTGGGCCTATGAGTTGACCGCCTAGATCGAGCGATTTGACACCGCTCGATTATTTTTTTGTGGGGATATGTAAAGTCATTTGTGTATACAGACAAGCCAGCAACTATTGCCGCCTTGGAAGACAACATAACTGCTGTTATTCGTGAGATAATAGCCGATATGTGGGAAAAAGTATGCCAAAATTGGACCTTCCGTATGGACCACTTGAAGCGTAGTCACAGTCAACATTTACATGAAGTAATCTTTAAAAAGTAAAAAGCAAAGATTTATTTACAACCTCAAATAAAAATTTCATACATTTTTGCACATTTTCATTGTTTTTTTTTTTTTAAATTTAAAAACCAAACGCTTAAAAAATCACCCTTTAAAATGATATTCAACACAAACATGATCAAATTCTGTTTGTTGCAAATGGCAGAGTCTTCCAATAATCAACTTATCGCTTATCGATAACTTCTACTTTTTACATAATTTTAAGCTTTTAAAGATACATGTAGTGAGTGTAATAGACTAGCGCCGTACAAAAGTTTGATAAAATAAGTAGATATTGTAAGACACAAGGCAAAGCCTTTTGGGGTTGACTCTTGGCTAAGCCCGATAAAAATCTGTATACAAAAGTTCTTGTGAGGCTAAAAGCGGAAACAAATAAAGCGAATGACGCCGACCGACAACACTGGCTAGGAATGTTGGAGGAGTTGATGAGTCATCAGCGGCGCGACGACAGCAGCAAATGGCGCAAGGCACTGAACAACACATACGCACGCACAAACAAATATTTGTATATTATATACATTTTATAAGTACATACATACATACTACGGCACACGCTATGTTTTAGAATAACGTTGTTTGGGGTTGCAAAAATAAGCAAAGCAGAAATACTATAGCATACTTTTTAACGCATTGCTATGCAGCAACAAATTTTGAGATTGTATTAAGAAAAATATTTTGAAAAACGAGAAAATGCCGGCCGGCAGTTGAGACAGAGAGACAGAAGTACCAAAAATCTATAGACAAATCAGCAGCAAGGTATATAATCAGGTCTGCTGCTTTACGTACTTTTTAGATAATGTCCATCCGTCCGTACGTCCCTCTGCCGTAGTACCTGTTTCTCGAAAACCAAAAGAGTGCATCTTTGGGTCTTTTGTGATTTACAATTTCACTCGATTTTTTTTTACACATCCGTGGAAACTCGTTGCATGAGCAAATGTAAGTTACTTTTGCTAAAGTCTTTTAAAAAACTGTATGTAGACTCATGTACACTTAAATATAAAGAAGCTTAATACTTTTTGAGGACAACAGCCTCCAATCCTCCCGCAAGAGTTTTTCTTTGTAGAATTTAAAAATTTAAAGCGAATTTAATCGTTTTCAACATACTATATGTTTTAAATCGCGTAAGATTGGAGAACCACTGTGCAGAGGATTTGGAAATATCGTAATTTTTTTTTATAGAAGATAGAAGATCTCATGCAAGACAAGAAATCAGTCATCACAGCATAACTTCAGACCCGATTTTTCAGATTTTTTGTTTTCGTAACTTTAAAAAAGAAAAATTTTATAGTTGGGATTTTCCAACAGTGTACTCTGTAAAATTTAAGAAAAATACAATGTTGTCGGTATATGCCGGTTGTAACTCAAAAAAAGATGAGGACTTTTATGTTGATATCTATTAATTAATCTATTAATAAGAAATTGTTGAGTGGTTGTTGTCATCGTTCTTTTATTTTTTGGAAAAACCGAGAGCCACACAAAAAAAAAAAAGGAAATCAGAACATGATTTTTTTGAATCCGAAATGAAGGTCTCAAAAACAACTGCACAAGCATAAACACTTAAAAATCTCATAAAATTTGGTTCATATGTTTTGGGGTCCAAGGTCTAAAAAACATTAGCACGTTAGGGATCTAGCATCACCTCTAAAAGTCACTTATGTTTTAGGGATTGCTGAATTCGAATTTAAAGTCCAACAAATTCTAGCAGCTTAGGCTTTTTGAAAAAGGTCTAGATCTCAGAGATGATAAAAGGTAGATCAAGCAAACTTTCGAATTGAATGCCTTATTTTGTCACGGAAAAAAGATGATTTCGGCGTTACATTATATAGCTTTCCAAAAGGATATTATATTTTTTCCCGCTAAAAAATTTTTTTTTTTTATTTTATTATTGGCGTATCCGTTGTCCGTGGGCTTAGCAAGTGTTTTTTTTTTCAATATGCGAATTTGCGATAAATTCTAATACTCCAAGTGATATGCGACAATATCGAATAGTCGAATATTGTTGCAGTTTTTAGTGAAGGTGTTTTCAAATTGAGACATTTTTCCCTAAATCTCAAGATGTAGATAAGTTTATTCAAACTTAATAATATAATATAATATTTATTATAACAAGATGTAAAACTATGGAATTTTGATCGGGTGGATTGTAAAGTGTCAAAATTTTATATTTTTTGAGTGGTTTAAAATTATTTTGCATTTTTGCTTGTTCTATGAAAAATTTCCCGCTTCAAAATCCCAACCAGAATAAGAATCGGAACAGCTCTGAATTTACGAAACGCAAGCATGGACAAAGGAGCAACTAAATAAGGACATTTCAAGCGTGCGTGTGTGTAGACATGTAAACAAATTGTGAAATAAAATTGTTTCCGCAAAATCCTACCAAAAGTACCATACGAACCACAACAGACAAACAAAGAACGGACTATGGCGCAACAGAGCCACAAACAAAGGACATTTATCCTTGCGTGTGTGTGTGTGTGTGTGTGTAGGCATGTAAACAAATTGTGAATAAAAAATAAAAAGGAAACTAAAACAAAAGTAGCAGCAATACTCGTAACAAATAAAATAAAGGACTCCCAGGCAGTCGGCTAATGTTCAACTAATTTCTGATGTTTCTAACAGGAAGCGCTAAACTTTAAATGGCCGTGCTGAATAACGGTTAAGCGCTACTTCTGGGTCTGAGGGTTTAGTTTTTGGAGGGTTCGGGGTTAGGGGTTTGTGGCGGCGTCATAGTGCCGGCATTGTTAAGAACAACGCTAGGCAAACACGCAGACATTGACGTGATCCAGATGTTAAGGTGGGGCTGCGTGGCTGGCTGGCTGACATAGGGAGGTTTGGGTATGCTAGGTGGTTGTTGTTTGCGGCGTTTTGTAGCAATTGCTAAGCTCTAGTACAGGAAAAAGCTTTTATTATGCACTGCTTCTTGAAAGTGGAGCAGCATAAAATTGTCAAAAATGTCGCTAATACTCAACAGGGTGTGCCTATATGCCTTAAACTAGAGAGCGTGGAACAGAGCATGAGGTGTCTGTGTGTGTGTGTTTCAAGCGTCCAATGACACCAAGCTAGCAGGCGAACGACCCATCATTTGCCACACCATTACTAGGCTAAGCTTACCCTAACCGTCTCCAAGGTATCAACGCTACCAACAATAACACACACCACAGAGCTATCATAAATAGGACTACTACTGCTCCAAGGTTTGTTGACATTTTTTTTTGATCATTTCATTTGGAATAGTTGATCCCATTAATGTCTTATAAACATGCAAAATGTCTGACAATGGCATGCAAAGTATTTTTTGATTTACTTGTTAACTTGGTTGAATGGGGGCACAACGTTCAAGGAATGCCATTGCAACACTGCGCCTAAGGGTTGAAAAATTCTATGGTATACTCGTTTATATACGTATTTATTTATACTAGCACAAAAAATTGATATTTTAACAAAAAGGCCAGCAAAAAATATTTCAAAAGTCAAAGTTATTCATTTGCCGGGTTTTGGGGGGTAAGAATTTTTTTTTTTTTTTTGTGACCTAGTTGTTAAAAAACAAAAGAGCTTTAATAACAAAAGATAGTAATTGTTTTAGAGACAGTATAGCAAGTCAATCGATAGACATGGATAACCCAAAATGTTAAACATCATAAAGAGTATATAGCCGTAAGCATACCCTTTAAATATAAAGCTCTTAGCAGCTCAACAAATACTTCATTTCATACACCTTATATTGCTCATAAATAATTTAAGGCCAGTACACAGCAGCCGAACAAACAGTGTGTCCCTACTATACAAAAAATGTGGTATTTTCTGGTATTTTCTTAATGTGGTTGCGATATTTCCTATAAGCTAAAAAAACATATATTTGAAAGGTAGCGGAAAGAGTGGAAGATTTCTTAGAGATGTACAATTATAAAGGGTGTTTTTTTAATAGGGTTCGGATTTCCAAAAGGCATATCTCTCAAACCAGTTGTCACTTTTGACAAATGTCAATGTGATTTTATTCAGTAAGGTCTAACAATTCAAGATTTACACCACAACAACTTTTCAAATCTTCGAGATTTATAATCAAAATCAGTGTTCTGTTGCATCGTCCATCAGAAAGTGCTATCATGTTCGAACTCATTTGGCATTCCACGATGTCCGACTATTGATTTACTGAAAACACAATCCGGTGAAAGGTTATTTCAAGAAATGAGCCCACCAATTGGTCACCGCGGTTGTGTGATTTGACTCTTTCAGATTATTTTCTTTGGGGATACGTCAAGTCATTGGTTTATGCAGAAAAGCCAGCAACAATTGACGACTTGGAAACCAACACTAAACATGTCATTACTGAAATACGGCCCCAAATGCTTGAAAGTGTGGTCAAAAATTGTACTGACATGATGCGCTTCGTAACTAGTAGTCGTGGTGGTCAAATGCTAGAGATCATTTTCAAATATTAAATGATAAGAAATTATCTTTTTAATAAAATCATATTTGGGATCATTACATTAATTTTGCTGTTTTATTTAAGTTTGAAATCCGGAAGCGCTTAAAAAAACACCCTTTATAAATAAAATTTGCACTAAATATTTTCAGTTCGTGGGCATATATAAAAATTAAGATAATTTTGATTCTTTATGTAATTGATAAAATTAAGTTGCAATATTAAGTTGCTCCTGCAAAATTAAGTTGCTACAGATTAATTTTAATTGTGACGGCAAAACTAAAAAGCTTCTTATATTATCCCACAAAGCGATAGTTGGTAAGCAGATGAGGCCGGTAAACTTGCCTCACAGTCACTCTTATATACCTTCATACTCTGTTTCGCGGGCATGTCTTAACTACATTCCACCTGCTTGACATCTGCCCAGGATTTGACAACATAATGCAATTAAATCACTTTTCCCAAATAAAATTCCATCTTCACAAAACCAATATGGAGTCTATATTTAACTTTCTTAAGATATGTAAACATCAACGAAATCTAACAGCTACAGGGTCTAAGGCCTAGTTACTCTTTGCCCTACTGTTTTATTAGTAATAGTATTGTATTATAATTAATATTTAAATAAAATAAAAAGTATTATGCCAAAAAAACCTGGCGCAAGCTTGTTTGCTCATACCTCTGCGTACTAAGCTGCCGTATGCGTTTATATATTAAGCTGCTTCGTTCTTGTTCGGAAGCGTTTCGGGCTGCTGCGTATAAGACTTTAGCCAAAAATTAAATAATATGTATTTTAGTTTGAAAATATATATGAGGTATATTTTTCCCAAAGTGTCAAGGTGGAACATAGGGCTTGAAATAGTTATATCAAAAAACTTTGTTGGGTTTTTTTGGAGCAAAAAAAAATAATACCTACCTATATTCGTTAATTTAAAACAATTTTTATGTCGACAAGACATTTGAAAAAAGTTCTAGCTGCCTAAGGAGTATCGAAGTAAACATGGTAAATCGATTGTGGTGATTGGTAGGGATTGTGTGGGTCGGATATAGCAAATTCACATTTTGCAAAAAATGTTTAAGCGTGCTAAGCCAAAAAACGTGCAGAGATTGGTGAGTATAGAATCGAAGAGGACCCAGAAATGTCGATGACTTGGGCATCGCTAAACAATCAAATCGACTTATTTTGCGTTTGCTTTAAGTTGTACAACCGTATTAAATTGCAGCAGAAAAACCGTAGAAAACGCCTGGCTCTGAAAATTCTGCCTGCAAATAATGTGCTCTTTTTTTTACATAAGAGCATTTTTGCAGCTTTGAAATAAAGTCTAAAGTCAATTTTTTGGCTCCTAAAATTGTTTTTTTCATACCCTGTACCTATAGGTACAAAGGGTATACTAGGTTTGTGCAATGTATGTAACGGACAGAAGGATGCGTGGCAGACCCCAAGTCCTTTATACCAAAATGCTTATCATAACCTCGGGTAGCGATTGAGCCATGTCCGTCCGTCCGTCCGTCCGTCCGTCCGTATGAACGCCTAGATCTCAGAGACTATAAGAGCTAGAGACACGAAACTTTACCAGCTGGTGCGCATATTTCCTAAGCAGATGAAGTTTGTTGAATCATGTCAATATCTTCCCCCGTTACCCCGCAGTAGAGTTTCGCGGTTTTTAGCCACACCGTTAAGTATTTTCATCTGAAATTTAACAGAGCGATGCGTTGTAGCTACATGCATCTATGTGTAAAAAATGAACAAAATCGGACAAATACAACAGAAGTTATTGTCAAAAATGTGAAAATTTCACCACCCCTTGCCAATAAACTGCGTCAATATTTGACTCTACGCAATTATGGCTACAACTGACCTAGAATCACAATTTTTGGTAAGCTCATTCATGTGGCTCTAATGAACAAATCCACATCCAAATTTTATCGATGCGGTCCCCCCACCCCCCGCAATCCATTTACCGTGTTTTCTCTCACACCCCTCAACATACCAACTTGAAACTTACCCCGTATACTTGAAATAAGTTCTTCGTTGTAACATTCGAGTTTCATCAAAATGGGTAAAAATTTAGGGAACTTATAGGTATAAATATCGATTTTCACCAAAAAAAAATAAATTCCAATTGGAAAGTTCTTAGATGGAATATGCAGGAAAAATTTTTTTGACACAAAAGGTACAGGGTATTCCACTGTCGGGCACCGCCTCGACTGTACCACATTTTTTTAGTTTATTTTTCTATTGTTCTTATCTGCTCACACTGTAATATGGTTTTATGTACCTTGTTTTTTTTTTTTTTTGGCTATATAAGACATACTTTTTAAGTATAGCAATTGTTGAGATATAAAATTACTAGACTTAGTCCTTTATCTAGTTTTTGTTTCGCAAATATCTCGCTCTTCGGCTCTATCAATATGCGACCCTTATGTATTTGTTGGAATTGACATTGAAATGACTGTCAAAATTATAGACACGCACATATATCACACATATCAAATGCCAAACCAACAATTGAGCTGTTCATCCAAGTCTAGAGACATTGTCTAACACTGCTCACTTCCTACACCATATGAAACAAACTTCAAGTGTGGCAAGCAGGGTGGCGCATGCCACACAAATTACTCTCAGTGCTGAGTGCCTCTCATTATGCGCTTAAAAAGGGTGTCAAATGTCAAGCAAATTTAAATATGATTTCAATTACCATTACGTCATTACGTCACATAGTACAGATAAGGTCGACCAGCAGTAAACTGCATGCACTCAGCTCGCTCATTAAGAGAGCTCGCATAGTGTATATACTAACTAAATGAGCCCAACGTCAATTAAGATCAACACATGCTTCATTAGACAGCAACAACAACTGCCTTGGAAACGACTGCGTCTTTGGCGCCAATCCTAAACTGGCGCCATTTGCACAGTAGCTATGAAAATTTAATATAAACATATGTGTTTATTTTTTTTTTCTATAATCTTTGGAGAATGTTTAAACATTGTTGGCATATGAAGACATTGATTTTGGCAGCGCAATAACAACACTGTGTCCAGCTTCAACAACATTACCTTGTGTTTGGGTTCACACTTTGCCAGAGAGAGCTACTTGCAAGTGTGCACATCTGGCAGCACTGAAGTGACCAAGTGAGCCATATGTGCACCATTGAATAAAATTGCAAAAATCGGAAAGGTTTCACTCTTTTGTGGCAATATAGTCAAGCTCATCACAAAACATATCTAGTAGATGTTAGTCATCATATTCCAGTCCTAAAAATATTGGCATGGAAAATAATCTTGAGTAGTTGCTGAGAATGTTGGCATGTAATTTTTTGCTAGAAATTGCCAAATTTTGCCCAAAGAACAGTTGGAACAGTTGCATGATGACTTCAAAGAGAAATATGGATCATCCAATGGAAACTAACCGTCAGAAGAGTCAACCGGAACCGGCATGGGGATTCACAAAAATCAATTGGATCTTTAAATGGCAGGCTTAACTCTCTGCTGAATTAAACATGAATTTGCAACAAAAGTTCTAAAAATCTATGTGGCAGCTGACGCGGCTGGGGTTGCAGCTGTAAAGCAAAACAAACAACACCAAACAAACGCAGCATGGCACGTGCAACTTGGGGTTTTGGATTGGGTGGACCACCATCACCACCCCATGGATGACTCATCAGCCGCACATAACTTCACTGAATGAGGCACTGACTGACTGACTGACTCACTGAATGACTGACTGAATGTTGTGAGTGTGACTGAGTGAATGAAAAAAAAAACCAGCACAAAGGTTGGCGCAACGACCGCGCACTTAACATCTGACATAAAAGCTGGGTAACTCTGTCTGGAATCTCTGGAGGGTGTGGTCGGATTTTGAAGGGGTTGTTTAGATGCGGCGGCGGCGGCGGCATTCCAATGCACGCCACTCGACTTTTTAGCCCATGAATGAATGGAGTGTATGTATAAAGCTGTGTGTCTCTTATTTCCAAAGTAATGCATGGTGCTGTGCCTGCATCTGGTGGCTGCAGCGTTGGTTCCGGAGCGATGCTCTAACGAAATGCAAATATTGTCTGTTTATTTCATATATATAGAATATTTAAAAAGACGTTTTGGTTTTACGATGCTGTAACAAGCGGCGCCATTTAATACCGTTTGCATCGGCTGCGCATGGCAGACGCCATTGCAAAAAAATCGAACAGTACATAACGACCATAAGACACCCTGTCCATTTTTGCATTGAAAAATAAACCTATTATGGGGGGCTGAGGAGTTGCTATCTACGTAAAGTTAAACGATTTTGTTATTTTAAGTCTGCATAAGTCTACGAGGCACGTTGCTGACAAATAGCTTGCTTGAAGTTGGGCAAAAGTGCCTTAATAATTTTCAACAATTTTGACTATAATTCCCAAAGTTCCTAATCAAATTTGATTGAATCTTGTAATATTCCAACTTGAAGGAAATAAACCGCAAAAATATTTTGCGGAAATTGGAAAGAAGAAATAAATCATAAACTGTCATAAGTTCTTTAAATCTTCAAGAAACAGGCAATACAGACGATCGAACTGACATGACTAAAACGATTTCTTTTATCATTCTAATCCTTTTGCTTACAGTTTATAGAGTCTTACTCATCGGCTTGTAGATGTTTATAATTTTATATTATATCTACATTAGGGCGGGTCAATTTGTATGGGGCCGAAAAAACCTTATGGGGCTCACTCGGATTTTGATTCTTTGGGTAATTCTAAGCAAATTTGCCTAAGAAACTATGGGTCTAAAATGAATTTCGAGTCGCCCACTTTTTCAAAATAGGTTTTTTTTCGCAACATTCACAAATCGACTTAGACATTGCATTGAAAAGGCCAAAAAACGCTATTTTTTTTCACTAGCCAAATGTGAATTTGGTGGTTTTCAAATTCGAATCTAAATAACGAGTAGAACGAATGAATGCTCCCAAAATTACGTTGCATATACAAGCAACGGAGAGACACGTTCAGTTGTTGTCCAAGGTGTCGAAACGAATTTTGGAATAGAATCGAGAAAAAGTTATGATGGTGACAATAGAAAGCCGTGAACAAACACCTATACTTGAAAGCAAGAAAGACTTTCAAAAATAAGTCAATTTAATTCCTTTCTAATAATAATAACATAAATAATAATAATATATTAAGTTATAATAAAATTTGTAGAAATAAATAAATAAATTAAGCAAAAATATTTTTTTTTTGATTATAAAGTAAATAAAAAATTATCGATTTCTTGTCTTAAATTAAATATAATTAATGTGCGTCGTAAAAGAGTACGCCCTTCCATCACTTTAATTTTCCAGCGTTAAGTATTTTGGGAATCTTCAAATTTGAGATTGCACTTTGAAAAAGTGAATTCGTGGTTTTTCGCAACATTTTGTCAATTTTCAAGAAAAAGAAACGAAAAAAATCAAAAAAAAACGCACTAAAGCGCCCTCTGGCGGCACACAAAATTAAAAATAGATGTCGAAAATTCATTCCTCGACCCCGAAAACCACCAAATTCACATTTGGCTAGTGAAAAAATAGCGTTTTTTGGCCTTTTCAATGCAATGTCTAAGTCGATTTTCGAATATTGCGAAAAAAAAAACCTATTTTGAAAAAGTGGGCGACTCGAAATTCATTTTAGACCCATAGTTTCTTGGCCAAATTTGCTTAGAATTACCCAAAGAATCAAAATCCGAGTGAGCCCTTATACCGAAAAAAATTGACCCACCCTAATCTACATATATGATAAAATTTGATTTCGTGCTTGGGACCTCTTTGGTAACGATGTCTAAAAAAAAAAAACAAAACAAACGAATTATGGCGCTAGAACTTATGGCTATTATTGAGGCGCTTTGGAATATGCCTATGGGAACTATGTTATAGAGTATAGAAGTTGCGTTTATTTTGATGAAATAAACAAATTTTTTGACAACTGTTCTGGAAATCGAGTGTGTCGATGAACATAATCCACGATATAATAAAATTCAGGTTAACTTTTACTAGATCTTCTTAATCAAAATAATTAAGTTTTTCTTTAACTTATCCGAATTACTAACGCATACCAAAGTGTATGGATTTGCTTTATAAATGTCAATTTTATTCCTTGTACTTGCAAGTAAGAAGGACGTAAACTTCGGAGACAACCCAAAGTTACCGAAAGTATAAAAAGAAAGACTAGAGTTGTCGATATGTAACCCCGATCTTTCCGTCCGTATGAACGCCTAGATATCTGAAATGGTAAGATTCTTTATTATGTCACAGACATATTATATAGTTTCCAACTGGAAAAAAATATAAAAGTTTGGCGGTATAATTCGTTCGTTTTTTAGAGCTCCCAAGCGCTGTAGAAGTTCGTATAAAAAAGTTTGACTACATCCATATATGATCATATTTTCATAATTCGTTGGTTTGCATAGATATCGTTACCTAATGTGTCATTGTCAGCTTTTATGTGTTCTAAAGTTCCCAGAGTTGCCAACATACCAAATTATATCAAAATAGTTTTAGTATATCATATAGACCCATAGCACCGATCGATCGAAAAAAAAGCTTTTTGAGTATCTACCACTATTCCTAATTTAATCGAAATCAGTTCATGGTCAGGGCATTAAAAAGTCTTCCATGCCTGACTTGTTCTTAAAATTGTTGATAAAGTAGGTTTTTACTACTGATTTTCGAACTATACTTAATATAAATAGAGAGAGAACATTTACTTCTCTGTAAAACCCTTGAGTTCAACTCTCATAATTTCAATTTAGAGAGTTCAAAATATTCTAAATCTTGTACTTTAAGTATGTAATATGGAGAGAAAAAACACTATGGTTTTTTTTTTCTCTAAAACTTTTCTAAAAAATTTAATAAGTACTAAAATAAAAAATATATTATATGCCATTTTTATAATAAAGCAGAATAGACCGCTAGGGCGGAACTCTTAAGAAATTGATGTATATATATAGAAAACATAAACTTATAACAACCAGAAGATCCACAAAATGCAGCTGAAAGATTATGACAGCGTAATATCTTTGCAGTGAAGTTCGGTTCGTTATGCCGTAGTTCCACTGTAATGCCATCAAATACAATATATCGATAACTTAAGCATAAAACGACTTTTCGCTAAACAATATTCAACAGTTACAGCATGTACATACAAGTGCTGTGTATTTTTTTTAGTATGTAAATATAAGCGCTTACCAACGCTTACCACGCCCACTGTACAACGAGACAAAAGGAAAGCTCTGCCATATGTTGCCTCCTTCGTATCTCACATAGAAAAATCGATTATAAAATTTTCCTTAATTTTTCGCCAGTATGCGCGTTTGTATGAATATGTTTTTGTCTCTGCATATATGTATGTACATACATATATAATATAATCGATAGCGCTGAAGCGCTGCTTTATTTTTTGTCCAAATATTTTTTATATTGTTCTCAAGGCACACCTGTACCAAGCGGAAACTGTTGAAACCTTTTTCGGCTACGACTTTATGGTTGGCCCTATAAATAGGGCGTTAGAAAATACTACATACTCGTACTATTACAGGTCTCTTTCTTTCTCTTCGTAATGACAAAGTCATTAAAAAAAAAAAAGAAAATAAAAACCAAAGAAAAAGGTTAAGAGCCAGCCAGCAGCACCAACGGTTTACAGCAACTTTGAAACTTTGGAAACATGCGGCAAACCCCATATGTTCGTGTCCGCCATTAAGTTAAACGAAGCAGCAAAAAAAAAAAATAAAGAAGAAAACGCCGTTAGTTGGCGGTGAAGTACAGAGTAGACTTCTGAAAGAACGTCGCAGCTGGAGGAATAAAAAATAATATACACTGTTTCAAAATGCACAACACAATCCCAAGAAAAGGCAAGGGAATGGGTAACGTGGGAACCCGGGCGCAACAAATGCAAGCACTCCAAGTAGCAGCCAATGCCAAAGTTTGAGCTAGGGTTTCGGAAGAGCACAAAATGTGACTGATTAGAGGCACTTTTTCATAATAGAAGAACTTATATATTCTGCAACAATATGATATGCATAAAGGCTAATAGACAAACCTACATGATCAAACAATTAGAAGGTGACGCAATGCGCATGTCCGTCTCAAAAAGAGAGCACAGTTTCAATTTTTATATGGCAGCTATATGAAATAGTGTACCAATTTTGAACAAACTTTACACAAATGTGTAGACTAATATGAAACACATAAATACATATTAGAAATTTTTTTTATTTTTTAAAATATCGCAACCAAATTTATGTCAGTTGCATTTTGATTTAGACTTAACATTTGTGTAAAGTTTGAGCAATATTGGTCCACTATTTCATATAGCTACCATACAAAAATTGAACCACTACCGCCATATGCCATATTCTGTACAGCCAAAAACGCGCACTACTTTACGTCACCTTATAAAAAGATTTCTGCTCGTGATTATGTCCCACAAAACACCATATTTGACTGATATAGCTAAACTCAAGAGACAGCTCCAGCTTTAGATACAAGCCAAATTAAAGAAGCAATTGAAGGCCATCCCAGAAAAGGAATTTTCAGGCAGCTTCAAATATCAGAAAGACAGCTGTCATAAAGCAAGTCCTGCCTTTCCACTGACGGAATCAGCCAGAAAAAAAAAAATATTCCCTATCATTGTCACCAAAACCAAAATCTTTTTAAAAATTGTGATAACAATTATTCAATTAGGTGTGGTAACATATCGAGTATACTTGGCCAAACAAAGCAATCAACCAAGTTGATAAGTATATAAGACATATGGTGCATATACATATACTACTTATGTACTTAGCATTTTTTATTGTATGGCAAAAGTTGGCACTTAATCGACCGGGTCGCTCCCACAAACAAATACCGTCCAATTACCGAAGCCAAAAAATAACAAATGGCTGCAAATGGCAGAGCGTAGTCGTCATCATCAGCGTCATTCGAGACGATCGTCATCGTCTTTGTATCCATTTTTTATATCATTATTCTATTGTAGCACCCCCGAACCTTCCACTTTTGTTCTTGGTCTCGGCCTCGGTCTCAAGTTGCAAAGTTTGATTGATATGCATGAATCATAGGAACGGCTGTGCTGGACTGGCTTGCCCTGGCCTCAAATTTTATGTGCGGAAGTAGTGCATAGTCTGCCTGCTTTATAACTTGTAAGTTATATGGGGGAGGTTGAGCCTCCTTAACTTGCACTGACTCCTTGTTTTTTTTTTTTTTGTTTTTTTTGTTGTCTTGCTGCGCTTAAGGCGTTCCAAAAATGGCAAAAAGTATGCTGATGAAGTTGACGATGACATCGAGATAACAACTACAATGGTTGGCCCATGCATGACGCTTTATAGCCATTTTAGCGGTTGGACTATCATGTGCATATACAAATCTACATATGTATAACATAATATATATATATGTACATACATAAGGGTGGTTGTTTTATGAATATACGAACCGATACAATAAAGCTTTTATGTAGACTAAGCAGCGATTTGCTAAGAAACTTGTTAGGAATCTTTTGGATCTGCAGGACAATTGATCCTTAAGAAATACGTAAAGCTTAATTTCCATTTAAAGCCTATACGCAGTTTGAAAATTTCGCACGGAATGACAAAACTTCATATAAAAAAAATGTGATACAGTCGAGGCGGTGCCCGACAGTGGAATACCCTGTACCTTTTGTCTCGCAAACAATTTTTCCTGCATATTCCTTCTACGAACTTTCCAATTGGATTTTTTTCGAAATTCGATATTTATACCTATAAGTTCCCTAAATTTTTACCGATTTTGATGAAACTCGAATGTTACGTTAAAGTTATTTAAAGTATATGGGGTAAGTTTCAAGTTGGTATGTTGAGGGGTGTGGGAGAAAACACGGTAAATCGATTGCGGGGGGTGGTGGGACCGCATCGATAAAATTTGGATGTGGATTTGTTCATTAGAGCCACATGAATCAGCTGTGATTCTAGGTCACTTGTAACCATAATTACGAGGAGTCAAATATTGATGCACTTTATGGGCAAGGGGCAGTGAAATTTGTACATTTTTGACTATAACTTTTTCTGTATTTGTCCGATTTTGTTCATTTTTTACACGTAGATGCATGTATCCACAACGCATTGCTCTGCTAAATTTCAAATGAAAATATTAAACGGTGTGGCTAAAAACCGCGACAGCGGGGGAACGGGGAAAGATATTGACATGATTCAACAAACTTCATCTGCTTAGGAAATATGCGCACCAGCAGGTAAAGTTCCGTGTCTCTAGCTCTTATAGTCTCCGAGATCTAGGCGTTCATACGGACGGACGGACGCACGGACATGGCTCAATCGCTACCCGAGGTTATGATAAGCATTTTGGTATAAAGGACTTGGGGTCTGCCACGCCTCCTTCTGTCCGTTACATACACTGTACAAATCTAGTATACCCTTTGTACCTATAGGTACAGGGTATAAAAAAAAATATCCCAAATGGGATTTTTATATGAAGTTTTGTCATTCAGTGCGAAATATTTCGTACTGCGTATGGGCCTTTAGCTGGAAAATGAACCAATGAACAAAATTTCGTGGCAAATAATAAAGTATTGTATTGTACTTATATCACAATTTCATGTTTGTAGACTTTTCCGAGCGGAAGCCGAAGCCCATAGAAGTCGGTACCTTAACGTGATGGGATTCTCGGAACTATAACTTGTTTTCTTTATGTTTTTGGCGTCGCTGTATCCAAATCCGAGTTCCAGAGAACTCACGGTGCTGGGAAAAGCTTCAAAATTATGGTGCTTTATGTGGTTTTTGAGGTTACGTCAGACTCTTGACGCCCTGGGGGGTTTTCAGACCTCGCATGCGGATTTGGCGTCATCAAAAACTTGATGCGACCTCTGGATCCGAAATTCTCCTTTTTGTGTGTGTGTGGGGCAAAATAGAGAAAATCTTTATAGTTGATGCTAGAACGAATATGACTATAAAAACATTCTTTCAAAACTTGATACTTCGCCGGTTTTCGAAGTGTCTCTTTGCATTGTTACTCTAGTATCTAAAATAAAACTCAAACATAGAGATGCGCCTCCATACTAAGAAAGCAAGGAAGAAACGCTCAATAGCTCTTATTATCTGCACTCTAGTATATTTTATCAGAACTGGTTCTGAAATGCTATTTCTCCACGGAGCTTTTTTTTTTGTAATCACTAAAAATATACAATTTTGTGCTCTTGTTTTATCATCGTTGTTCACATAACTTCATCCAATTTTTAAGAACTCGTTATTATTATTTTTTTTTTTTACTATATATATATAGCAAATACATATATTATTCAGTCTAGTTCGTTCTAAGGCTGTTTTAAGTCCTGGAGAAAAGTTAAAGTTAAGCTACGAATATTAGTAAAAAAATTAGCTTTCATAAAACAATTTTCGAGTGGTTCACGAACTATGTATAAGATGAACTAGAATCTGTTTCTGAACTTGGTATAAGTCGTAATAAAAACCCAAAATAAAGGGGACTGAAGATTTGTCTGTAACGAACTAGTTCATGGAACTGAAATTTTACGTTTTCTTCATTTTTAAATGAATTTTTATGCAAATTTAAGCTTTCATAAAATAATTTCTTTTATTTAAAGCAAGCACTTCTTGGAAAAAAAAATTAGCCTTGGCTTACTCTTTGGTTCGTTGTCCGGTTCGGCACTATGTTTCAGTGCTAAATAAGAACTATTTCTACTGAAAAAAAGAGACTGAAGATTTATCTGTTACAAACTAGTTCGTGCTACTGACATGTAGATGTTACCTGCAGCACTTACATAGTTATGATATAAATAAATTAGAAATTAGTTCCTAATTAGGCCGTATTCCTTCGAGAACGAGCTGTCAAAGTCTGTTCGCGATTGTACAACCAAATAGTGCATACTTTGATCGATACAATCGATTTATTTAAGTTATTCTTCTCTAGTCGCTTGATATGATGACCGATTTAACGTTATTCAAAGTGTTTATCGACAGATATCCAAAATATAGAAAATAATGAAAAACAATTTCAAAGCAGATAAGTTAAACTAAACGCTGCATGAATATTGGCAGACATGTAAACTACTCTCTGCTTAAAGTTTCTATTCCAAAATCGAATGGATCATATTTAGATGGGTCATTCCATAACTGAAGTACGGAGCGTCCGATTTGTTTGCGCATGTTTTTTGTTTAAAAAAACAAATTTGCACAATTTGAAAAATTTTATCCTAGAGCAAATTTTAATTTCCAAGTTGTTTTCTTACCGAACCCCTTAAACTAAGCTCAAAAGAAATTTTTTATGCTTAACAGCCTTGAAAATAAACACTAAATATTCTTATCATCTTTAGAGATGCGCAGAGCCAGAGAGAGAGAGAGTGAGTACAAAAAGAGCTAAATGACGAAACCAAGCATTAAAGTATCCAAGGACAGAACAGCCAGTGAGCCATTAAATAACAAAAAATCAATGAAGCAACCTGCTTTATGTATCATAGAGCGCCTTTGTTGTTGTTGTTGTTGTTGTGGGTCAAGTCCCAACAGCTGTTGTTGTCAGGCGCCAGAAATATTCCCATTATTTATAACATGCTGTATATTAAGTATATAACAATAAAAACAAACGATGTTGTATGCTTTTAGGCGGCACCTTGGAATTCAATGCCAGAAGAATTGTTTCCGAAAAGAAGTCAGACAACATTTGAGTTTTGTCAAACATTTCTAAGTACCTTACGTAAGAGTGGTTCATAAGTTCAAACTAGTTTTTTTTAACCATTTTTTAAACAACTTTTTAAATCAAAGACCAATATGCATATATTTATGTATGAACATCATCTGCCTAGAGAGTAACCTGTATTGGACCGAAACTTGTCGGCACCAAGGGCATATGGCTTATGTGGGTTCAGATTGGCGGGTTTTTGAATTTCTGATACGCTCACTAAACTGGACTATGTAATGTGCCCAAGTGTATTGCTGCAGTCTGTACAAAGCAATTTCAATAATAATAATAAAAAAAAATGTAATGACATCAGCTAGACCAAAATATTCTTTAATTTTTTAAATTTGGCAACGCCATTAATAAGTCTACATAAATGTATTGTTTTTTTTTTATTATAATAAAAATTATTTAAGTACAGCAAGTATTTCCTCATACGCTGTCAACAACAGAAATTATAATTTTTATAGCTCTACGAATTTATATACAAATTTTGACAGAATTTCACCCACAATTTACATTTTTTTTTCTTCCTTGAGAAACGATCAATGTAAATTTTTTTGATGATATATATATGAGATAACTGTGGTCTCAAAGAGAGAGATATATATTGCATCCAAAAATTTATAGACGCTTGATTTTAGACAGATTTGTTGTTCAGTGCCGTAGAGGGAGTAGGTCAGCCTAGACTGCAGCCCTGGTGTTCCGCCACGTATGGCTATTTGCGCTTGATGTCAAAATGTTGTTCATTTAAAAGAAAAAAAAAACTCCTTAGGTTTTAAGCCCTCTAACGTCGCGGGAACTGAAGAGAGGAGAGTTTCTTCTTTGAAAAAAATAAAACAAACTTATATCGAGTTCGGATAATACTGAACTTCGTGCTGAACATTTTAACCATATTCTTCTCATATCATTGATAGCAGTGTTTCCACATCATATTCTGTCACAAAATAAAAAGAGCTGACGAGAGCGGTTTCTTCTTTGAAAAAAATAAATAAACTGATATTGAGTTAGGATAATACTGAACTTCGTGCTGAATATTTTAACGATATTCTGCTCATATCATTAATAGCAGTGTTTCCACATCATATTCTGTCACAAAAACAGAAAACAGAAACTGATATTGAGTTCGTTTAATACACAGCTTCGTGCTGAATATTTTAACGATATTCTGCTCATATCATTAATAGCAGTGTTTCCACATCAAATTCCGTCAAAAAAAAGAGCTGACGAGAGGGGTTTCTTCTTTGAAAAAAATAAAACAAACTTATATCGATTTCGGATCATACTGAACTTCGTGCTGAACATTTTAACCATATTCTTCTCATATTATCAATAGCAGTGTTACCACATCATATTCTGTCACAAAAAAAAGAGCTGGCGAGAGCGGAGTTTCTTTTTTGAAAAAAAAAAAATAAACTGGTATTGAGTTTGGATAACACAAAACTTCGTGCTGAATATTTTAACAATATTCTTTTCATATCATCAATAGCAGTGTTTCCACATCATATTCTGTCACAAAAAAAATATTTATTTTTATATCCATATAAAACAAAGTGCTGTTTAAGACCATATATAACTCAAGAATGGCTGAAGCAATTTTTATGATCTTTGATTTATTGGATTTGTCTTCGTTCCGACTATTCGGATAATTATTAAAACATTGGAAAATTCAGCTGGGAAGTGTAAAAACCGTGAAAAATTAAAATGGCAAACTTTTTATTTTACTTCGCTATCAATCAAATCGATTGCTCATTGCTAATCATAAAACAGCAAAGACCAAACTTAAACTTTAGAATTCAAACTCTAATTGTTGGTCTAAAGCATTTCTTCAAATCGAAAACAGCTGATCGGATGCCTCGTTATTAGGGTGGCTCACTTCGTTACGCGTGTTTTCTTGAAAATGAACACCTCAAAGTGTTTTGTTTTAAATTAAAAACAAAAACGTGCTATAATCAAATTTTTATATGCCATATATATGCAAATTTTTTGATGTCATTATTATAAGCATGAAACTGATTCATGAAAACGAAATGCAATGCCTAAAAAGTGAATTTAGTTACTCATCATCTAAGATGAGTAATCAATAATAAATTCGCTGTGTTTAAATAAGTTCTACAAACAGCGTGACTGACGTTTAGCCATAAAAATCAAAGCTTAAGAAGAATCTCAATGTAACATTTACGATAAACACTCTCTGCACCTGTTCCACAGTAGAATTGGAGCATGAAATATAAAAAACAAAAAAAACAAACAAATTTTTGAAAAGCTCATAAAATACAATATATGCCAAATGCATGTGTATATAGTAATTGCTTTTATGTATGTACATACTAGTACATATGTGCATATGTATGTATGCCAGCACGTGGGAAATGAGCCGTCAAAAACCGAAAAAAAAACAAGAGCAGCCATAACATTATCGTTACCATTAACATCAATGCGCTAAAAGTGGCTATGACAACACATCGGATACAAAGTTCTAGTTCTAAAAATACAACTCTGTAGCACGCATAGAAATGTGCATTTTTAAACGCCGATCCCCCAACCCCCAAAGGCGCACAATAGAACAATCTTATTTCTGAATTAGATTGGAAACCCACACAAAATACACTAAAAAAAAAAGCAAAAGTGTGCCACACTGAATCATAGGCCAACTGTATGAACAGTGTTTGTAAGTGCCCCAATTTGTGACCTAATGTTCCAAATAAGAGTTCATCTTCAGAATGGCCATTAGATTATGCATTCAATGAATATAAATATAATAATGAAGTTATTAAAGATTCCTACAATTTCAAACGATTTTGATATCCTTAAATTCCACATACTATTTACAAGCGCTCAAATCGTAATGATTTTAAAGCCCTGCCAGCCACCTACTGCCATTACGTCTTATCGTCCTCTTAGTCTTCTACCAGTATTTGCCAAAATATTCGAAAGGATTTTTTTGCGCAGAATAATGATCTCTAACATCTAATCTCTCAAACATTATTCCTAAACATCAGTTTGGATTTCGCCCGAAACACGGCACGCCGGAACAGGTGCACAGAGTGGTACAGCACATTCTTGACTCATTCGAGCAGAAACGCTACTGTGTAGGAGCGTTTCTAGATGTAAAGCAGGCATTCGATCGAGTCTGGCACGAGGGACTATTGCAAAAACTTAAAGTCTCACTTATAGCTCCTCTGTACCAATTACTGAAATCATATTTGGAAAATCGATCATTTAGAGTTTCAGTTAAGAGTGAGCTGTCAAACAAGAGACCAATCCTTGCTGGAGTTCCACAGGGGAGTGTTCTTGCCCCACTTTTATATACCCTCTTCACCATGGACATGCCGCACTCCAGTAATCCATCCATCCTAACGGCCACTTACGCTGATGACACTGCGCTACTATCCTCGGCCACTAACGTCCAAGAAGCTGCTGATGGCCTGCAGCTGGAACTGGTGAAAATAGAAAAGTGGGCAAAACGTTGGAACATTCAACTAAATGGAGACAAATCCTCATGCGTTCTGTTCACACTTAGGCGAGATCCTTGTCCGCCGCTTACTATAAATGGGGCCACAATCCCATTTAAGAACTCGCATCCGTATCTTGGAGTCCATCTAGATAAAAAACTTTGTTGGGGACAACACATAAATCATGTGGTAACAAGATGCAGGGCCAAGCTTGCTAAAATGCACTGGCTTTTGGGCAGGAAAAGTAAACTATCAATTTCAAACAAAATCACTCTATACAAAGCCATCATAACACCTGCGTGGACGTATGGAATCCAAGTTTGGGGAACGGCAGCAAAAACAAAACTGAAGAGGATTCAAACACTGCAAAATAAAGCTCTTCGCCAAATAGCAGATGCTCCATGGTTTGTAAGAAATAGGAATTTACATAAAGACCTTAAAATAGGTTTCACAGGAGACATCATCAACAATCCGAGCGGGAGGTATGAGAGTAGATTGGAAACCCATCCGAATTCGCTGGCCTGTGCTCTTGCGGGTCATAGGCCAAGGCGAAGACTGAAAAGACTACACCCCTCGGATCTGAAGCACCGAAAAGTTTAGCAAAAAATTTTAAATTTAAACAATACACAATGTACATTTTGTTAAACATGTAAATAATTTTTGTCTTATCGTTGCTAATTTTGTAAATATCTGCTTTAGATTTAATGTCATACACATAATACCATAACACCAAACCAAAGTAGCGATTCACTTTATTTACCTATTGGATTATAGCCTTAGTTTTAAGTAGGCTGATTGCCAATACATTAATAATAATAAAAATAATAAAAAAAAAAAAAAAAAACTATTTACAATGTCTTGAGCGTTTATTTACACTTGTGATGGTAAAAAAAATTGAAAAAATTTTTTCCCTAAAGAGTACGTACTTTAAAATACGTAAAATTATTTTTATCAAAATTGCATAAAAAACTGAGCGCTCGAAACTATCTTATAGAGATGTTATTAACAGCGCGCCACCTTCAAGCACGAGTCGACCATTCAGTACGATTGCAATGAGCAAGCTTGCTCAAAATTGTTCGTGAACGAAGAAATTTTAATTAAAACCAAACTTTTATTTTTTAGGCTAAAAAAAACTGTCCTCCAAAAATCTATGTTTTTCAGAAAAACCATGACCAAAGTTTGTACAACTTTTACTTAACAGCTGTTCTAAAACAATCAGGTAATTTGATAACAACGACGGCCTTATTACTCCCAGTTTTGAGAACTTTAAATTTCTAAAAGACCAAGGCCGATCTTTGTTAAACTGTTTTGCTTTGCAAAAAAAATTCTTGAATTTTGCATTTTTTCTACTTGATGATTAGAAAGCAAGTTGGTTGCACTACGGGGAATGGAAGAGTAAGTACATCAATAAAATGTCAATGTGGTTTTGTTTATTAGGCCTACATGAACCTACCATATAGCTCGGCCAAAACCTGGCCCTTGGGCCCGGTATTGCTCACAACGGCCCTGAACTTAAAAACTAAATACTCTGTAAAATATTACTAAAGTTAGAGAAGCAAACAAATTTCGACGCAATACTGTAAATGGAAATATTTTTCTTAAATAAAAAAGTACGACTCGTAGGATTTAATAACTAGAGCCATCGAGAGAAATGTCACCACCGGGTCCATCGTACTTCTTTTTTCCGAAGCATTTAAATCTAAGTGCAACTTAAGAGAACTTCGGAAACACAGAGCGTTATCCACAGTTACGGCAGAATAAAGGAATAGACGCACATGGCCATATCTATACGACTGCTATTATTTCAATTCAATTTGTGGCCTAAAATAATATATGCAAAGGCATGAATGCACTCAAAATGGGAATTAAGTCATTCACTCTAAAGAGAACCTGCTCATTGTTTATATAATGTTGTAGTGTACTCACTTACGCAGACAGTGTAACAGAAAAAATTTGCGAGCACTCACTATATGAAAAAAATTACTGTAAGAGTAATTTTGTTTTCACTGTACTCATTAATTTATTTGCTGTACACAGCTTAAAAAAAAAACTCCACATGTATTTATGTACTCACTCGCTACTTGGCACTGTACACTCAATTTGAGTACAATAAATTAGAGTATCTTTGCACTCACTACGCAAAGTACTTTCTGATATGATTTTTACTGCAATCATTAATTCATTTGCTGTATACAGAGACATGTACTTATATACTCTCTCTTCTTGGCACTGTACACTTTTGGTGCAGTTAATAAAGGTACCGCATATGTGCTCTCTTTTACAAATTGCTCTTTGTCAGCTTACTCAATCTTTGCACTCACTATGAAAAGTACTTTCTCAATTTATTTTTAACGTAACTCCAAGTCCGTGGGGCGTGTACACTAAATTTGAGTACAGTAAAATAAATGCAATAATGCAAACCTCTAGTAATTATGCTCACAAGTATCATTAAACTTCTTCAATACATGTACATATGTACATTCATAACAATTTATATATAATTTCTTTTTAATTTCCATTTTTCCGACAAATTTTTTTTTTTTTTTTTTAAAGTAACAACTTTGCGGTTAAATGTGGGTTTATTATAACTTTCGCCAAGTTTGGCTTCTTTGGTGTCCGAGTTATGGAGTTGGTCGTTGCAACATTAGCTGCACAAAACTCCACATTGTACGTCGTAACATATGTTAATAAGCTGATCAACAATTGCTTATGAAATTTATATATAAGAGGCTTCTTTCCTTAAACAGTCAATCAGTTAAATGGTTTGATTGCATTTTGTAATTTGTAATTAAAACTAGGTAATAATTACAATTTGCAGAGAGGTAGGAAAAACAGCTTCGTAATGTGAAAGGAAATGTATTTTACTAATGCAAAATTTCACAACTCGAGTTAACAACCACAACGACGGGGGAAAAAAAAAATCAACCACATAACACAGAGACAAACAGAAATGCCGGCGACTGCTCTGCGCCACAGTGCCTCCAGAGCCCTCAGTGCGTCGTCTCACTCTGCCCCTGCTTTGCCCAAGAGGCAATGATGACGATGAGGGCAACGGTCAACAAGCTGGGCCAAATCACAAGGCATGTAAGGAGGCTGTGGATGCCAACTCCCACCAGGCCCGTCCGGCACGGAGGAGCACAGCAGTCAGCGCTAACGCAGAGCGAGCAAACGCGTCATTGTGCGTTCTCTGAGGCTCTAGAGTTCGTTTACATTGCGCAATAGGAGAGGAATTTTAAGCCCAGTTAGTGCGCTTATCAGTTCTGATTAGAAACAAATGGGATGTCTTTCTTTAGAAGCTGGTGGATGCAACATAAATTTGGAATGTAGAGCTTTAAAGCCCTAATATGCTAGATCCGCCCCACTGTGCTAAAAACTTTACAATGTATGACCTCGTGTAGTTCACTTTTCAGGGTATATTTTTTGAATGTTTTTAGTACAAACGTTTATTTAGAGCATGTCTAACATATTTAGGAAACTCAAATTTGTTGGTGAGACGCCGGTATCCGCCCCTGAGCTATCATATTTTCAGTCAATCAGTTTCAGCTTACACCCCATGTAGGTCTCTTTTTCAGCTTAAGTGTACGTTTCTAAGTACAAAAATAAAAGGAATTGATCCCCGTTCGTGGTTCCATTCGCTTCCGTTCGATAAGAAAGACAAAAACTTTTGCACAAATAGCACTACCTTCAACGGTTTACAGATAGTGGACATATATGATGGAATAAGAACGAAGCATGTCGCCGCAAGACCTGCTTGCCATTACGTAATGTGACATCATACAGACATGTTCCAACCACGCCACACCACACACACTCTAGAACTATCGCTCGGAGTTGTTGTATTCTTGATGTTGGCGGCCGTCCGGTCAAACTGGTTGTGCCATATCATCAAAACTGCGCGCTACCTGCCGGCATGTCTGACAGTCGACACTCAGGTATCTTCCCGCCTCTTGCAATAGTCACGACGACGACGACGACGACATCGTTGGCCCAAAACTCATTTCCATTACCCACTATTAACCCATTTTGCAGGCATAAAAATAAACAACACACTGGGATGTATGTGATGCGTCCGAGCATTTAGTTGGTTTGCTTTCGAATTGAATTGGGCAAGGCGTTAGACATTTTTACACATTGCTGAAATAATTTATGTTCTCGATTTTGGGTTGGGTTGGGTTGGCGGCTTGGTGTGCACATCGCCGTCCGGCGCTTCTGACATCTGTTGCTGAAATTTGTGTGCGCGGCTAAAATAAAATTTTCGACAGACATTTCATATTTTCATAAACTTGGGCGCGTCCTCCCAACTGGCCAACTGGTTAACTAGTACAACTATATGGCTGAGAGTGTGGCCCCCTTGGTTCCCGCTGGTTTGGTTCACAATTTTCGACAGAGCGACTTGACTCTTTTGGAATTTTCTTGCACGTCACGCAGTTTTTGTTGAATGTTTTCTTTATTTATTTTCTTCATTAAAACATCAAAATGAGGTCATCGTCGTCCAAGTTACTGAGTTTTGTGTGTGGAATCCCAGACTGATCATTGGCGGCGGGCACTGCTTAGTAGAAAAAAAAATTTAAGGAAAACAAAATTCTAATTGCTTACTCTACTAAGAACGTGCCCAATCAATGTATAGCGTAACCTGATAGCAATAATAGTTTTTCCAATTGTTTTGTTTCAGCAGCTGCGTACAGTGTTTTTGTACCGTAAGCTACCAAGCAGACAGAGATTGCTGCGAATTAAAGAAAACCAGCAGCTATCGAAGAAGATCCAGTAATGTCAATTCGGTGTCGATCAGTAGCGCCAAGGAGTCAACCAGCTTATTTTGCGGTTGGTTTGGAGGCTACATGTATAAGCAAGTCTTGAAGCGGGACGGCCATTGAAAACAAAGTAATTTGCTTAAAGATCCGGAAGTCAGCTTAGGTGACGCCGCGTTTTGAAACATATGCTTTATTCCATATACAGGCTCTGCCGGAAAGTAGACGCACTTATATTTTCCGAGTGTATAGAGTGATGGTTGTACTGCCTGGTAAGGGTAGATTGGGGTCTAAGGAAAAACTTGGATCTAAGACGTTTGTCTCCGCAACCTTTTTAAATTCTCTCGTCATAATAAATAACAAATTGATCACTAGGGAAGAGACGTGAACGTTTGAATTGATACCATGAGACCTGAGAAGCATGGTCTGTTCGATTCGAGGTAAGTGATTCACAGCAAACTTGTAACACAGGGACAAACTGTTCATGCAGTTCTTGACGTGGAGGTTCTTGAGCGGCTGAGAAATCGCATCGTCAATGTTCGTCCAACCTTCTCCAACACGACGAGCCACACAGCCTACCCCGCATCGCAACGCTGCCTCAGCCACCTTACAGCCCGTTAGACTTTTCCCTCTTCACGCGCATCAATAGGACCAGGAAGCTTATATGCAGTTAATTGGCCAAGTCGCCGGACTACCTTTGGAAAGACCCTGTATACAATGGCATAAATTTAGCTTCAAAATAAGCAACACAGAATCACGTTGATATCTCCCACCCAATCGGTCTTGTCACCCTGTACTATTCATAATTCGAGAAAAAAGCTAACTGATAGACTAGCTAACTGATTAATTGAGTACATTTGAATGATTTAAATGAATATATGTTTACTAAAGGGTCATCAATCTTGAGGTTTTTTTTTTCAATAAGGTTTTTTTTGATAAACTACACGTGAGTACTGTCAAGTTGCCATGTGTTTTTTATTTAGTTTTCATTGCCATTTCATCAGGGAAAAACTTACACCCGAACAACGTTTACAAATCGTACAATTATATTACGGAAATTCGCGTTCTGTAAAGAATGTTTTTTGTCGCACGCTTAGGCCATTTTATGGTCGCCATAATGGACCTACTGAGACCACTTTTCGCCATACCATCAACAAATTTGACACCCAATATTCATTATTGGATTACCTTGTCCAGCGCCGTGGAATCGTCGGTCCATCTTTCTTTAAAAATGACGCTGGTCAGACCGTAACCGTCAATGGCGACCGTTATCGCACCATGATAACGAATTATTAGCTAACTGACATTGAAGCTCGAGATCTCGATGACATTTGGTTTCAACAAGACGGCGCTACTTGCCACACAGCCCGTCAAACAATGGACATATTGAGGAACCAATTCGGTGAACAATGATTTTCACCAAGATCGTGTGATACCACACCGTTAAGACTTTTTTCTTTGGGGCTACGTGAAGTCAAGTGTTTGTGGATAATCCAGTTACGATTGAAGCATTAGAGGCCAACATTACCCATGTTATTCGCGAGATACCGTCATCGAAAATTGGAACCTTCGCTTGGACGAGCTACGGGGCAGTTCCAGCCAACATTTGAAAGGGATTTTTTTTTAAAAAGTTAACGGCAGAAGAAGATTTTCCGATTCATTTGAAATTTTTGTGTTTCGTTTTTATTTAAAAAAAAAAAAAACCTCAAGATTGATGACCCTTTATATCCCAAACTTAAGTCCGTCATAATTCATTTTTAAATTTGGTCCACCCTAAGCCGTGGCAAATTTAGGTCGTTCTAAAGAATATAAATGACAGCACTGAATGCATTCAAGTATTTAGGTAAATACCCAAGGTGACCCAACAAACACAAGCTGTGAGTTCGCCCCAGGATCCATTTATCAAACGCCAATTATGAAACATTCCGTTAAATTGTACAAAATTGTTACTTGACTAGCGGCTACAATAAAACAGACTAAAAACCAGAAAACATTTTATAAAAAGAATTCCAAAAAACTTGTTGAGAATATTTTCGAACCTAATGGTGGGGGGTGCACGTCTGCCACTTGGCTATGCTGACGGCTAAAAACAAAAACAGAAAATTTATTTTCGAAAAACAGAAAAAAAAAAAAAAAAAAAAAAAATACTTGGAATGAAGTTTTTTGTTTTTGAATTATATTTTTATAGATAGGCCGACTAGCAAAATTCCAATAGTAAATGTATCATAGATAATTTTATGATATTGTTTTTTTGCGTTTGGTATTTATACTATATAAATTGCGCATACGCCGCATATGACAGCTGCTAACAGAGCGAATATATATAGCGCACAAAAATATAAATTGTATGCATATAGTTTTTATATGCTAGGGGGTTTCGCCACCTGTTTGCTTTGTTCATACACTTCGAGTTATTAATAGTAGCACTAATAAGGATTTACTTACGTTGGCTCCGGTTGTCCATCAGCCTCACATTCAATAATAAATGGTTTGTCACTCTCCTTGTTCTGTTGTGCCACCTTAAACAGTAGTTCATCGGTGGGTGGTTGTTTGATGATGCGGGGCGGTGAGTTGACTGTAAATAAATGGTGTCAGTGAATCACAGTGTGTCAAAGCTAATTGGGCACATATATTAGCGCACAGCTTATGTGGCTTTATTCATGTACAACTTCTCCAGACATTACACGCTCTATAAATAGTAGTATCTTCGTTGTGTCTATATTTATAGAGCTCTTAATTCTTTGTAGTTAAGTGGCTTAACTTTAGTGCGCTCCCTTGCATACCCGAAAATGAACACTGAGCCCCAGATATGTCGTCAATTACAATTTTTAACAAATTTCTTCTCTAAAACGAGTTCACCTATTGATATTCTTAATACCTCTAGCTTGCTTTATTTATGTCTAATTAGAGTTTATCCTTTGATCCACAATGATTTGTGATGTGTTGTTTTGAAACATTATAATTATTGATATGGCTGTGCTTGTCTCATAAACTAAAAAAAAAATTTTAAAAGACTACTTCTAGAAATAAATTTTAATTAAATGCACCAACTTGATGGCCAAAAAATTTAAAAAATATTTTTTTACACTTTTCTTAGTTACATACTCTTGAGATTATTTTATCAAAATTTCATACAAATCTGAGCTTTAGAATCTATGTTCTGTATTTAAGCGCCACCTCCGGAATAAATTTTTTGAGAACCATTCGATATAGATTTTACTTTTTGCAATCTACTTTATAATCTGTAAATCTAAGGCGTTTTTATTTGGAACAAGCCATTTTTGGTTTTGGTCGGCAAAACTGATTTCTAAGACCTCTAAAGTCGTTTTTTTAGAAAAACCATAACCACTTGCATAAAAGATAGTATTTTGTCAAATCCTTCAAATGGTAAAGTAACAAATTTTTTTTCTTGTTTGCAGATGAAGCTTTCGCCATAAATCATGCTTACCGTAAGCTATGTCTGGAAAATTTTTTTTCGCATAATGGCCGTATTATCCCCCGCTTAAGCAATTTGTTTTTCAAAAATTCAATAAAACCAATTTAAACTCCAATAATTAGATGTGTCAAATTCGATTTTGAAAAACTGTTTAAGTGTATAACATCTTAAGGCTTCCAGAATGGAACCCTTGAACATGAAACAAAATATTCTTGAAATTTTTCTTGTTTAGTTTCCAGAATGGAACCCTTGAACATGAAACAAAATATTCTTGAAATTTTTCTTGCCTTTTTCGGGTGAAAAAAAGCCTATAAACGCTCGAAGATCCCAGGCTAAAACAATGGAGCCTGAATTCATTGCGAAACGAATTCAGTGAGCAATTCACGTTTTAGACGTGTGAATTTTAAACGCTTAGATGCGTGAGGAATATCTTTCGATAAGCAAGCGACAATGGCTTGGACTTGTGGTCAGCGAGATGTTTCCAAAAAAAAATCAACATTTCGTATCGATCACTAAAACGTAGTTGAGGTCATTATTTATATTATAGCCTTAGATTTACAAAGTAATTGATAACAACTCAGTAATATATTATGTCAAATAAAAATGCAGATTCAAAAAAAAAATCACCCTATAGGTACACAGCTTCGCGTAAACGAATGCAAAGATACCGCCCCGTATCATAATTTATTTATTTATTTCACTCAAGGAGTATATTTTTTGGTAAACGCCAAATAAACATAATTACAGAATATTTGTGATATGGTGATTATGATATAAACTAGAGCTTTTGAGAAAATAAAGTCAAACTGGTGCAACTTATTTTATTATTTACCATTTATATTTGCAAAATAATTGGCCACAAATCAGTTGCGTCTTTTATTAAATAAAAAATGCAAACTTTAAAAAAATCACCCTAACTCTAACTCTATCGCATTAATAACTTTAGTAAATTCTTTGAATTATCTAAGTACATAGTTACGCATAAACGAATGGAAAGACACCGTCCCATATTATAATTTGTTTAACTATCCTACCTCCATTTTTGTGGAGTTTTTTCTTTCGTGTATGGGCTTTTGTAAAAATTTTGTCAATCAAAGGCAACTTATTTAATTATTTTTTTATTTATATTTACAAAGCAAAAAAAGCGTAGTCTTATGTCTAATAAAAAATGCATATCTCAAAATATCAACCTATATAACTCTAACTTTATCATATTAATAACTTTAATAAATTATTTGAATAATCTAAGTACACAGGTAAACAGACGGAACGACACCGCCCCGTATCATATTTTATTTATTTGTCCTACTCCATTTTCGAGGATTATTTGTTTTTTGGTGAATAACAATTGAACATAATTACAGGATATTTGTAATATGGTGATTTTGATATAGGGCTTCTGTGAAAATTAAGTCAACCTATATAAACAAACAAACAAACTATGCAATAAATCAGTAGCGTATTAAACCAAAAAAAAAAAAAAAGGCAAACTTCAAAAAAAAAATCACCCTATATGACTCTTTTTCTATCGTATTAACAACTATAGTAAATTCTTTGAATTATCTAAACTGATGGAAAAACTTTTTAAAAAAAAGCACTCTATATAAGGCTAATTCTAATGCTGTACCAAAATTTTTTGTCTAAATTTGTATTCCTTGTACCATAGTTTTATTGAAATTATTCAGTGTGGCAGCTGCATTAATATTTTAGCAAGCTGTTCCAAATGCTAACCCGGACTACGTCACTGCCGAATAATGCCTAGTCTTGTTGACAACGTCGCGAACTACGATAAGGTTCCTGGGAAGTTGCAATTTATAAACTTACGATAAAAAAATTAGCCCCCCCCCCCCTATAATAAAAGTGTTGCTTCTATTTATTTACGGAAACACACTGTAATATACATAATTATGATGTGCATATTGGAATCATTATTGTCACTTACTCATTGCAGTTGTGCTGCCCAAAATGGCAGCCACTAATATCGCGGCCAGCATCGTCGACTGCCGCCTCATTTTGTTGATGTGAGACTTTTCTTATTATAGTTGTTGTTGTTGTTGTTGTTGCCTGGGGCTACTCTTCCTCTTATACCTCCCCAACTAGTTTGGATAGTCAATTTTTGTATCGTATTGTTGTATTTGTTTTTTTTTTTTTTTTTCTTTCTTATAGTTTTCTGGAATGTATTATTTATTGTGTGCGCTGTCTTAGGTTCTCACAATTTTCCACACTAATGAAAATTGCATCTAAGTGAGCTTTTTATTTCGATTTTATTGTGCGCTGCATTAGAGACAAAAGAAAAACTTTACACTATAATGCTAATATGCCATAACATAAGTAGGGGGATCCGGTGCCTTGCGGGGGGCATAAAGCGTCAAAACCGTAAAAGTTTAGCACGTCGCGCTTGTAATATCCATATTTTAGTACATGGTTGTGTGTTTGTGTGCACAGCTGAAAAGACATAATGGCAAAAATAATTAATAATTTAAAAAGTTTTTGGCAGTAAATTGGAAATTAGTGTAAAACAGATAAATAAAATAACTTAATTGGAATATAAAGTGTTGTAAATATACTTGGGCACATGTGGCCATAAATTCAGAAGCAAAAGTTGTGTAGACCACCAAAGCTACCTTCAATATGATCAGGAGAACAAGCGAAATCGATCTAGACTAGTGGTCGGCATTAGTGGCGCAGTGACGTCACGACGCGTTATTACGTGAGACCACTGATCTAGAACTTGAATACTATAAGAGCTAGAATAACTAAACTTAAACTGCCACGCCCCCTTCCACAACCAAATTAAATCTTAAATTTCGCTTAACTCATTATAATCGGGCCGTAGATAATCGCAATAAGGTGGCGCATTTGGTAGAGCTATCTTTTTCTCAACAAACTGTCATAAAAATATATATTGACTTAGTATTTGCTAAGTAAAGTTATAACTTTTTTAATTAAATGAGCCCGATACTAATCACAAGCTACACAATGCAATGAACGTCTACTCTAAAACCACAACGCGTATCCCATTAGCGGGTTACAAAACAGGATTTTTAGAGAACCGCAAAGTGAAGATAAAATGCTCTGTCAAGCGCTTCTATAAGCCTCCTATCTATTTGCTTCTGGGTAAGTTCACAAAAATGTGTTGCTACCAGTCTATTCTTGGTTTGAAGCTTATGTCATGGAATAAAATGTGAACTCATAAAAATATATATACAAATTTTTTATACTTTACACATCTAGAATAGTTAGTTAGCTTGATTGTTGCGTTGCAATTACAGACTCCTTCTTCCGGCACGTTATAGCCCCCTGGCTTCTTCCGACAACTATAGCAAAAAGAGACCCATACTACGCAGCAAAAGCATTCACGTTCGAAAATCAATAGTAATTATTACTTGCAATTTTCCTTGAGCTTAGCTGCTTATGCTGCTGCAGTTGACGTTGGCGCAGACGTCAACGTCAGCGTTGACGTCCATCGGAAGAGTGGCAAAGTTTCAATGAACAAACGTAATCGAGATTTACATACCCTTTGTTTTATTCAAATAATACATTTTAAGTACATTTTATTGCCCACTTTCATAAAAGTTTTTTCAAGCGAATTTATTCGAAATAAAATATACAAGTTTTTGAAAATGACAAACTTTTTCAAAAATAAACTTTAATCAAGAAATTTTAGCTTTAAATTGCTGCTCTTTAGAAAAGATCTTTAGTCATAGTCGTAGTTGTGCCAAAAATAATTGCCTAATTTTCAGTAATGCAAAAGTGCCCGACTAATGTCATGAACAACCCAAACAGCGATGCAGAAGTGCAAAATGCAGAATACGAGAGCAATAATAATTTTTTATTATTTTTGTATTTATTTTATGTTATTTTATTTGGTTTAATGTTTTTTATTTTAATTTTATTTTATTTTATTTTATTTTATTTTATTTTATTTTATTTTATTTTATTTTATTTTATTTTATTTTATTTTATTTTATTTTATTTTATTTTATTTTATTTTATTTTATTTTATTTTATTTTATATTATTTTATTTTATTTTATTTTATTTTATTTTATTTTATTTTATTTTATTTTATTTTATTTTATTTTATTTTATTTTATTTTATTTTATATTATTTTATTTTATTTTATTTTATTTTATTTTATTTTATTTTATTTTATTTTATTTTATTTTATTTTATTTTATTTTATTTTATTTTATTTTATTTTATTTTATTTTATTTTATTTTATTTTATTTTATTTTATTTTATTTTAATTTAATTTTAATTTTATATTTGTTTTGTTGTTTATATTTATATTTATTATATTATTATATTTATTTAATACTAAACCTAATGCCAATTTAACGAGCCTTAGCTACATTGGCCTTAGACCCGCAATGTAGGCTTCTAAGCCGACTAAACTTTAAATAATAAAAAAAAAACCTTTTGTTTTCCTTTGGCGTTTTTTTACAAACAGCTTTTTGAACAAGCACAAAATAATACCAAAAATAGTATTAAAAATATGTACACACTGGTTGATAGCTATTGCCGCTTTGTACAATACAGTTCTGGGCAGAAGTGAGCTACATTTCGTAGTCAAAGGTCTGGGTCGGGCAGAAATGCAAAATTTCTATCTAACGCAAAGTATATATTGAACACTTCTGCATTTCTAAACGTCAAAGTAAACATCATTAATATTATTAGACTACGCACTTGTGCAATTAATTTTAAATTTGACAATGACCCGGAAAAAGACCTTTAGCTGGCTAAATAAAATTTTGCACAAGTAATTAAGTAAACAGCTATTTTCGGATTTCTCATGGTTCCTTGAACGAGTGACACATTGTATAATGCAGTGAAAATGCCATTTTTTTTAAAGAGAGCGTAAATTCTTATGTGCTTGATGGCACTGAGCAGCATTACGAGACGGAGACGAGGAGATTCTCAGCTGACAACGCTGCTGCAGCGGCTTTGACTGATTGACTGATTGACAGAAGCAGCGTCATAGACCTGATTCCGAATATATTAGTCGTGCGCTATTCTTTGAAAATATGTCAATAGAAAACCAGAAAAATAGCAGAATAGTAAAATGAAATAAGAAAAATATTTAAAACAGAATCACGAAGAAATGCGGCTAAAAGGTAAAAACGAATTTCACACAAACATGTGGAATAAAATCGGGAAAAAAAAAGAAAAACAACAAATGCACTTCTATGCAATAACAATATCGGCCCTGCGTGCAGTTAGCATTGGTCAGGCAAGGGTTAAAGCCTTAGCCACATGGCATAGACAAACGGACGCTAATTCAATTAGTGGCACTACGTTGTCCATTTGCTGGCTGAGATGAGCACAAGCCATTTGTTGTTTTGTTATGGAAGAAGACTTTAAACTGGCAAATATGCTGCAGTGCAACGGACGTAAAACTCGCAAAACATACAAGCAGAGCCATGAGCAATAATAATAACAATCATAGTCATAGTCACAGTCACGGCGGTATGGATTTTCGTAATCTTTGCCAGCGTCTGGATGTGGACAGCCTAAGAGGTACGAAATTCCAAAAAAAAAAATATATATATATACACAATTCATTGTTTTTTTTTTGCAACTGCAGCTAGACTGCCGGCTTTGCCAGCTTTACCACAGTTAAAGCTACCCAAGGCTTTACCAAAGCTTAAAACACGCAAGATCTTTCGCAGCTCACGTGAAAATGTCAGCGAAAAGACATCTCCACAACAGCAGGCAACCGCCGCCAGAGCTAGTGCCTCTCATGCGCAGTTTATTAATCATACGCCTACGCGCATTTCCACCATCAGCTCACTTATGCACGAACAGGAGCAGCTGCAGCAGCAGCAGCACAGGAATACCTATTGTAGTGCTGGCAGCGTCGATGACGACTACTACACGGGTAGGGCTCATGATGAGCAGCACGCCTCGCGCCCCATCAGTCCCGTGCGTCTGCCTGCTGGTAGCGCTGTTAAGCAGGAGCCACCACTGCGTCCCAGTTTTACGCAACGTTTGCAGCGCGGCTATAAGGATTTGAGCGAGTTTCGGCTGAAACACATTTTTGCCAAGAAAACCGTAGTGCGACGCGATGGCATTGAGGTGCAGCACTATGTGGAGCAATACGATGAGGAACGACGTTTGGAGCAGCTGGCGCAACAGCGGCGTGACCGCGAAATAGCCGATAACTACAAGATCAAGTTTACCGTCGCACGACAAGACACAATTGATTCGCTGCAGTCCGTGCAGAACACGCCTAATAAGCCCAAGCCCAGCGTGGGCGAGCTCAGTGGTGATGAAAGTGGCATGGAGACAACGCCACCGTCTAGAAAACCAGGCATAGCCGCCACGCGCTTTTCAAAGGTGCGCAATCCTCCGCTGCCCATGCCCGAGCAGGAGTCTAAGACGGAGCAAAAGCAACAACAGCCGTCTAGCAATAGTTACAAGCAACGCCTGAAGCGTCTGCACAGCAAGGAGCAGCTTGCCGCCACTGGCACTCGCTTGCTCACCAAGCTACCTAGTCTGACGGGCAGCAAGCCAAAGCTAACACAAGAGTTGGATAACCCGGAGCGTAAGCGACGCGCACCGCTTTCGCCTCAGCAATCGCTGGAGCAGCAGCAACCTGAACAACAGACGCAACAGCAGCCAATCAGTGGCCATCAGGCAATCAGGCAAAACATTCAAAGGCTGCACAAGTCCATCAAGGGTGAACGTAAGCCTAAGATCAAACAAACGCAGAGCGCTGATGAATCCGATGACGAAACTGACAAGGCGGCAGCTGCAACCAATATGAAGCCCAAACGTGGCAGTCGTTTTACGGCGCAGCTACGTCGCTTTAGATCGCGAGAGGAAGTGCCACAGCAGTCGGAGAATGCTACAACTGGTTTGAGTACACGTCTGCAGCAGCACTGGCGCAAGAACTTTAAAAAATCTAGCGAAGAGCAAAGCTCTCCGGAAAAAGATGCGCATGCAGAGCCACCCAGACGCTCCGATACACTGCTGCAAAAACTACGGCATATGCGCGCGCGCAAAGCGCCCAGCCAGGATGAGCTAGATGGAGAAGAAGCCGAGCCTAGTACTAGCCGTGGTATGGCTGCGCAGCTGGAGGAGCGCTTTACACAAGCGCGCCAGCGCACCATGAAAAAAGTCAATGAGAAAATGGGCCAAATCAAGCTTTTTCAGCGTTCAGAGCAGCAGCAACGGCCGGAGCAGTCAACGTCGCCTGAGTCCAATAAAGTGCAGCAGGAGCACGTGGAAATTGACGACGACAACGAACTGGAGGCCACATATCACAACAGCAGCAGTAGTGACAACGACGGCAACTCAGATCAAGACATTGATGAGTTGCCAGAACCACCGCGCCGCCAGCGGCGAGGTGGCCTATCGCATCATGAAGGCGCCGACTCTATCGCTGCGCAAGAGATTGCAGCACTTGGTCAGCTACAGGCGCGCCGCAGCAGCAGCGGCGGCAATGCCACGATCACAGCCTGGACCACGGAACCCATACTATGCGAAGAATCACTAGATTTAGACGATGCCGAGGACATTGATGACGCAACCTGTGACTATCCGCGTGTGCTTATACACCAGGATCACTCCGATGCCTTTGAGTCTACGCTAATTATTGCAGTAACGCAGCGTACCGCTGCATCTGCCTCGCCCACTGCTAAAAACAATACGTCGGCGCCACTAAGACGCAGCTCAGCCACCGATTGGATACCCAATCAGCAAATCATATCCAACTTTCGTGCGACAGAGGAGGCAGCCTGGCAGGTGCAAAAACCAACAGCGGCAGCGCTATACAAACCGAAAAGTATTGACATCTTTGAGGCTAGCAACAGCCAGGACGGCGCCAGTGGCGCCTTTGCAGATTTTGATGATGCGCTGCGTAATGCCCCTGTGGTGGCCATAAGTGCACAAGACAGCGATAGTAGCAAAGCCGAACTAACAACCACAAGCAGCACTCAAATAAAGCGACAAATTGGGAACAGTCGTGAGAGTCTGATTGCTCATATGAGCGGCGAACAGGAGGACAGCGATGCGGGGGACGATGAGGACAATGACGAAGAAGAAGACGACGACAACGATGAATATGAAGAATATGCGCGTCCTCCATCGGCAGCTCCATCGCCGCCTCCGCAATGCTCAACACCGCCGCCGCCTTTGCCCGATCGTCGTCCACCACCACAGCCGCCACAAACAGCCGCACCCATTTACGATGCAGTGCCGCCGCCGCTGCCCATCAGTAAGCCGCCGCCGCTAGTTGCAGTGCCGCTATCTGCGCCTTTACCGCAAATACCAGAACGCAGCGCTTCCATGTCGCGTCCGACAAAGCCGTTGGTTAAGACCAGCTCGCTGCGTTTAACCTACAACGAGCAGGTGCGACCTGGCGATGTGGGCAAGGTAAATAAGCTTATCTCACGCTTTGAGGGTCCACAGCAACGTACGCGTCCGCGTCTTATAGCACGTCGGCTGCATAGCGAAGAATATGAGGTCATGTATAGTGACGAAGAAGCGGAGGCAAGCTTAGATTTGCGCGATACCACGCCCACACCGGCAAATATTAATCAAAAGCAACGTGCAGCCATACCTGAGATTGTTACCACGTCAGCCAATAGCAGCAATAACAACAACAACAACAACAACAACGACGACGACAACCATAATCCAAAGGAAACGCTTCCAATACAACAGATGCCCGCCTCGACGCTTAGCCTGGACCGACATAACTCCAATTGCAGCCGCTCTGAATATGGCTCCCCTTTAGCCTATCCTTCTAGTTTACGTGGCTCCAACAACAACACGCCCACCGGAACACGACATACACAGCGCCAGCAACAACAGCCACAACAAATTGACCAACTGGAGCTGCAACGCCAGACAAGACGCAATCGTCGTTCTATGACACGAGACGATGACAACTTTTACTCATTCGATAGCGATGAAGGTATGTACTTGTGCATTATAGAGCAGAGATCTCCAAAGTTATAAAATTATTCTATGGTTTCGCTTGCAGAGAACAGCTACTACTCGATAAGTCCCTCCGGCAGCAGTCGTTATGTGGTTGAGATATAGATGAAGCTTCCGCTTTTTTTGCCCTACTTAAAATAATTGCAATTCTTATGTCTTATCAAATGTCTAATTAAAATTATGCTAACGAAATACCAAAAAAAAAAAAAAAAATAAGAGTATTAAAAACATGCAACAACCAGCGGAGAGAAGTTTGCAATCTGTCAATAGAACAATCCCAATATAGAGAACATTAATGGGGGGTAGCAAAAGAGGAAGGAGAAAATTAAATGATTAATGTATTCTATTAAGGCTAGGGTGCAAATCGAACGAACGTACAATAAAATGCTACAAAAGCAAGCTAGAATTGGTTTTGTGGGAGAGATAAACTTCATGAACCAATTCGGTAAAAGAGAACATAGAGAACCGAATGCACATTAGACCAAATGTGATTAATGCCTTTGGGTTAGGGTGCATGAATAGGCACCAGCAGGGTAGTAGACTGCCAAAAAAGAAACAAAAAAAATACCAACTGACGCTAGGAACTGCACGCATCATTATCAGCAGCGCCACCACCACCACCACCACCTCCAGCACCATAGCATTGCCAGCTGACACTTGGATGTAGGTAGGTTTCAAGGGTTGCTACTATTGCAATTGCAACAAACAATTGCAGCTGTCTCGTTGAGTAACATGGAACCGCATGGAAACCCTGAAACCCATGAAACATTTCGAGTGCCAGCGACTGGCTTGAGCGACTTTTAATTAATAATTTATGCTAATTAATTAATGCAAGTTTGCTTCATGAAACACTTTTAGGCATGGGGCTGTGCTTACGCAAGTCAACAGATTTCCACTATACTCTTTTTTAGTTAAAGTTTTTGGCATGTTCAGTCTTCTATTGAAGATTCATAGGGAAATATTATTATAGGGAAAAAATGTTATTGCACACACTTTGTGGAATTTGTTCCCTTTTTCCATATTTTGGCAAAAGATATTCTACGCGCTTGCCTCTCAAAACTTATACTTTTCCGATTTCCGTCTACGTTTCTACTATATACTATTCATACTATTCAGGATTCGGATCAGGGAACAGACGCGCGTCAAAATCAATCAAAATGAGTATATACTAGACGTTTGGGTCAATTATAATACAATATTAAGACTTTTAATGGAAATTACCGTCAAAAAGTATGCACATTTATTCGGAAAGTAGAAACTTGCGAAATTAAACGTGAAACCATGTCCGTTCTTGTATATCACCCATCTTTGCTCAAAATTTGCAATCCCAATAACAACGTCAGCCAAACTGTTGCTCTTTTTGGATGTATTCGCTTGTCCATAACGTCTTTAGGATTTTCGGAGTTCCAGTTAAGGAAATTTGGCTTATTTACGTAACTGTCGAGATAAAAATGAGCATTTTTTTTTATATTTTTTACTAACTAAATAGTCGGGCCTTTTCTTTCAAAAAAGTCAAATCTTCAATGCTTTTTTCAAATCTACGAGCACTTTAGTAATTCCCGGGCCCTGGGCTATAATTGGTATTAATCATGAACGCCAAGTTTCAATCAATTATCAGAACATAATAGATCATTAACTCAGAAATTCACGATCATGTCAACAGAACTACTCAAAATGGGTTTACTTTCTTCTGAGTAGTATAATTTTTTTTTTTTTTTTAAGAACGTTTTTAAACTCTATAAAAAGGTATCTTTTATACAATAAATGCATACTTTGTGGTCATTAAAGAGTGATCGATTTGCATCATCAGCCTATCTTCATCAAAATTAATATTTGAAAATATTTTAGATTGATAAATATATGTGTCAAGTTTTATCCAAATCGAAGAACTTAATTATATAGTTTGCCATAAAAGCTGAAATCAGTTTTGGCTGATGCTACGAATTAAACGACTTTATTTCATAGCTGGCATGTGAACCGCATTTGGTAAGTATTAACCCAAATTTGACATTTTAGGCAGATCTGGCTTTTGGTCCGAATCGAATATCGACTATATATAGCTAATATATCAATACTATAGCATCATTTCAACAAAAACAAAAGGAATTAAAACGAATACAGTCGAATCCGAAGAGTTGCACTCCACGAAAGACTTCATTGTTTCATACCATTACAGAATTTAAGCAAAGGCTAAGAAAATTAATATTTTACAATACTTAAACTTTTTAGAACCCAGAAATATTATCAACTGCATAAACTTGTAGAATTAAGAAGCCAAATTTACTGACATTAAAAAATTTAACTCCTCAGTTAATTTTTGATTTTTTTTCCACAATCTTGTATATCATAATCCTATCATTGTACATTTTTTAAAGTTATATAATATTATAATTAAGTAGAAAAGCTGAATAGAACCTAAACTCTTAAAGTTACTATATTAGAATTCACGTAAACTGTAAATAATATAAATTGAAAAAAATTTTACGAAACTGTAGATAATTGAATTACCCAACGATTATGTTTGAAACATATTTTTGTCGAATTTACGGCTTGGTCGGTATTTATGCATTCATATGAAATTTTTAATTTTCGGTAAATTTTTGAGAAAAATTCTATTTTGAACGTAAATTTAAAAATTGTAAAAAAATTTTAAAAAAAATTGTTCATACAGTTTTATTCATGGCTCTTAAAAAAATTAGTGGTTGTTCATCAAAATCGAAGAAAAAATATAGAAATAATGGGAATTTTTGTAAAAAGTACAAAAAGTTAATTTTTCCCCGGACAATTTTTATACCCTTTACCTAATGGTACAAAGGGTATATTAAGTTTGTGCAAGCCGAAAATGTATATAATATACAGAAGGAGACGTCAGACACCCGCCAAAGTTACCCAGCAGTGTAGCAAATTTTATCAAAATTTATGAATCCGATACATTTTGCTGTAAACTAGTGTAATCCAATGCAAATAAAAAATTGACGGACTACTGTGCATTGGCTGGTTGTGCACACATTGCCAAAATTCTTATTAATAAATTTAAATAAATATTAAATTCTAACAAACAAACGTTTTTAGTGGCATATTTAAAATATTGTTACTTAACTTTTTAATACACCTTTTTTGGCGTATTTTTGACCACTGTGCAACATGAAATATGTGCTACTAAAAAAATGCCATTTAAAGCAAATTGTTTTTTATGTTGCGTGTTTATTTTGTGCCGCTTTTACTATATACCTGGCACCACTGTGCAAGGGTTAGATTTGTAGCTTAAGGCTTAACATACGCGCTAGGGTCATTTTGGATCGGATATATGTTGACTGTATTTTATTAGCGTTTTGAGCCGAGCCAACCGGCTGACTGACTGACTCAGCCAGTTTGGGTTGATCCAACAAACTGTTGTGTGTGAGAGTGTGTGTGTGTCGCGTGTCAATTAACTTTGCAGGCCAGGGACTGGGCCTGGTCCTTGCAGCAAAATGACAGACGGATGACGATGACGTCGTTGCCAGCCAAGCACAGGGGTTGAAATATATATTTGTTTATTTACATCTATGTATACATAATGGTATACATATGTACATATATACAATGCATGTATACATAAATGTGTGTAACCACTGATTCATTACATTTTGTGCTACTTTTTTTTTTTTTTGTTGGTTGCTATGTCGTCTGGGGTCCTGACGGCTTTTACATTTCATATTTGCTTGGCACAAACAAAAATCGTCTGGACAAGAGGCCCAAAGTTGTTTGGTTGCCAAAAACCATTCACTTTATTGACTTAAGGGCCTGCTGGCCTGCCAGAGCCCTGCCTGTGTACTGCCGGCTAGGCTCACGCTCTGTTTGTTAAACGTTTTGGCATCTAGTACATCTTTTTTTTTGTAGGAGTTTGTCGTTGGTGCCAATAAACATCTGTCCCAGAGTCTACGGTGCAGTGCAATGTCATTGTTATGGCAGCAGTTGGTACAGCACAAACTGTTGGTCTATTGCTGCCTTCTAATGCGTTCCCAAGCGGGTTTTCAGCATACAATTTCCAATTAAATGGCAGAAAATTAATTGCAAGCGTTCTTCTTGGTACTTGGTAACATTTTGGCTTCCATTTAGTGGGTAATTTGATAGCACACAAAAGTCAAACAACCATAATCATGCGGGTGCGGGTTCAAGCAATATACTACTTATGTATATGGCACGAGGGGGAAACTAAAAGCAACCCCGATTTTTCGACATGGATTTGGTATAAAATTTATTAGCTTCTAATGCGTTCTGTGATACGATAAACGTTTTTGATCGTCGTGCAATTCATAGGAAATTTGAAATGGAAATGGAAATTAAAATTACGGCCAAACTATTTTTAATTGCTCGCAAATGTGTGAAAGGCAGCCTACATAAGGCACGGCACGTATAGCAGCATTCAATCTTAACAACTGGCTTCAATATATACAGATGCGTTGCACTTACTCACATTTACTCACACAATTAGTCAGACCAGACCAGACCAGACCAGACACGCACACGCACACGCGGCGTATGAGCAATGTAACCAGCTGGGGAATGAACTGTATACCGCGCGCTGGTAATTACTTAATTTACACATACACATACGCTTAAAGACTTGATTAAATCTGTAACTATATACTATATACATGTATGTATATGCATACATATATTATGTGTGGTATTAATTTATGACGAAAGCTCAAATATACTACAATCTCAAAATCTGTGTGGGGATATATAGAAAGACAAAAGCAAACTGATGAGAAGACTGAGCCGGCTAATGAATCACAGTCAGACTAAACCACTCACACACACTCACTCAGTCAGACTAAGCCAACTCAAGTATTTAAGAGAGCAGATTCGGCATTTTTTGGAGAGGTGTCAAAGGAGTAAATTATACTGCATTGCAGTGGCTGGCTCAGAGCAGCCAAGGCCGAGGCCAAGGACAAGCTGAAAGGCGGCACAACAGGCCAACAAAAATAAAAACAACATATAAATGGAAATATTTTCAAGTCTTCACAATGATATTATAATAGAATTAGTAATGGCAAAAAAATTTATCAATAACATTGCCAACAAACGATTTGTCGTCTGTTTCAATACGTAATCATGACATCATGGAAGAGTAAAAGTTCTAGCCAGAATCAAATTAAAAAACAAAATATATGTATATAAAGCAAATAAAAAAACACATTTGCATCATCATATTTTTTTTTTTTTTGAGATTAAAAATGGCATCAGATACTGAGCAATGTAAATTCTTAAGAAATTCTTTTGATTATTTAAAACATATGTTTTTCCAATTTTTCACGAATTCAAGAACGTGATTGGAAGATGGAACTTAGAACTTAGAAATCTTCAAAAATATTCCGTCAAAATCAGCGTCACGTAGTTTATGGATGATCCCTTATAATATTTTCTAGCAGGCAAATAGATGTCTTTTAAGGCGTTGTTCTGAAGCAGAAACGAAGTCTAGTCGCAGAGAGAAAACGACAAAGCTCAGAATTCCGCCCTAAAATGTCTTCACGCAGTGAGAGGCGCTCATGAGAAAGTGGAAGCAGAAAAACATGCTAATAGAGAACAAACTACGTGAAAGATCTTGAACGGCTGAGAAAACGAACCTGATGAAGGAGCTCAAGATCATGCCGTCCGCTGCCTTCCAGGTAGCGTACGAAGTATGAGGCTGCAAAATGATCCCATTTTGAAGAATATTAAGTATATTTTATGGGAATTAACTGAGCCCAACTACTTTCCAGACAGAGCCTTTACTTTGTATATACCAATTCTTCAATGTTGTGCGAAATAATCTTAACTTAAACTTAATTAACTTAACATCATGCTGTCATCATAGAGGGTATAAGTCAAGTGTGTCTTTAAAAGATACTTTTCAATGGTTTGACCAAGGACAGATTTCTAGCACAGCTAAGCCGTAGATTTTTGATAACGTTATGACCCAAGAGCATAAAATTTTATATATCCCAAAGTTGACAACAATGAACAACCAGATATCGGCAGCCATAAGAGCTAGAGGCACTCAATTCTATGATATTATGGCCAGCTTTTAAATTTTGTATTTAAACTAAAGAAGATTTAAAAAATATAAGTTTATAAAAACTAAGATTAACCGGTTTGGCTTATCACGCAAAATTTACGAATTAGAGTCTACAGTCTTTCACCAAAAATTCAACGTAGCTACTGTAAATTTATAAATTCATAGCTCACCTACACGCATATACATATTTATGCATATATGCATATACCATAAATGCATATATTTGTGTACATATGTACATACAAACTGTTTAGACAATTTGTTAACATGCCAGGCAGCCCAGAGATCAGAGCGTGAGAGAGCGTAACCATCGCGTAGGTATTTTCAGTCTGTCGCAACATTTTATTGTTGGCCCAGTGAATAGGTTAACTGAATTTAAGCCAAGTATGTATCTGTGTTGGTTTTTCTTTCGAGTATTTGTGTATGTAAGACGCACCCATTAAAAAAAAAAATAAAACGTAACTCACGCTTAAAGATCATCTTTTTATACCCTGTATGCAAGGGGAGTAAGTGGAATATTAGTTTGGTGTAAAGTAAATAAGTAGTAAGAGCCCTTATCTTTGCATCGTCATCTGTTCTTCTGCCATTTTTTTTTTTAAGTCTTCACAATAAATATTCATCCCATGGATACAAATTTTATTCAAATCGTTTGAAAGTTTTGAGAGTTAAAACGTTTTGTTGAGAAGATCTTCTGAGAAGTCTAGACTAAGAAAAAATAAAAACTCCCAAAAAGAAGAATTTTCGGTGTCTCTAGACGGTCATTATTCAGAATAAAATTCTTATGTCAAGAACACACAAACTTTATTCAAATTGTTTCAAAATTTTGAGAATTAAACCGCATTATTAAGAAGATTTTCTAAAAAAGTTACTAAGCAAAAAAAAAAAAACAACAAAAAGAAGAATATTCAGTGTCTCAAGGCGGTCATTATTGAGAAAAAAAAATCTTATTTCCTAACTAACTTTCTAATGATCGGCTGAAAATTTTGAGAGTTAAAACGTTTTGTTTTTTCTGCAAAAGCTACTAAAAAATAAAAAACAACCAAAAAAAAGGATCTTCGGTATCTCAAGGCGGTCATTATTAAGAAAAAAAATTCTTATGTCATAAAGAGAAATTTTCTAATTAGGGAGTGTCAAAAATGATCGGTTGAAAATCTTAAGAGTTAAAACGCTTTGTTAAGAAGATCTTCTGAAAAAGCAAACCAAAAAAAAGAATCTTCGGTGTCTCAAGGCGGTCATTATTGAGAAAAAAATTTTATTTCCTGAAGAGAAATTTCTAATTAGTGAGCATTAAAAATGATTTTAAGAAGTGCTCTCAAAGAACATTTCGTACTCATTGTAAGATTTTTTATTCATTAAGGCTGGCTAAGATTAAAAGTCTAAAAATTGATATTCAAAAAATGCTTGAAAATTTTACAGTAAAACAATCTTATTTTAAGCAATTTCAACCTTACATAAAGATCGGCTTATTTTTCTGAGCTTAGTTTTTTTTATCAAAGTTTTTGAATAGCATATTTAAGTTCCCCGCGCTTGTTTATTATTCACACGCAAACCTTGTACCTCTGATCATATAAGCATTTTGTGGAAATTAGGAAAAAATAGTGTAAATTATAGTCATGCTGACTGACTTTTTCTGTAAGCTATTTCCCATGGTCCAAAACCTAAACAAATGCTACCGCAAGCAAATTAACAGCCACGTGTTAGTTAACAATATACATATAAGATGAAATTTTTTTTTAGAATTTATAAAAGTTCAACGTATTTAGGCAGTTGACAAATATTCGTTTCGGAAAACATTTTTAATTTGGCACACAATTTATATGACTTAAAGATCTCTTACAAAAAAAACAGCTGTTTTTCTTCAATATCCTTCTCTCTTTTGTTTGTCAGCATAACCCAATCGACCAAATGGCCAACAAGTAGTTACAACACTGTACTTAAAAAGCTGGCGCAACTATTCTCACTCAAAAACAACAAACAAACATTGCCACAAATAAAAACAAACAGCACAAGAAGCACTTGGCTTGTGGCATGAATGAATGCAACGTGTGCCACACGCTGCTAGAGCCCTAGCCCTTCTCAGCCCCTGTTGCTCAGCCGAGCCGCATGGTAGCGAACCAAAAACGAAAGTTGAAAGTGCAATGCACTTTAACTCAACCTAACAACGTTAATAAGTGGCCAACAAATTATAATGAAACATGCAAAATAGCATCATACAAAAAAAAAGAAAAATTATTAGGATTCAGGTCACCGAAATTTGCATACACTTGGATATAATTACGATTAGCAGGACGGCTGGTTCATGGAGTGCAAGGTAAGGCATAATAAAAGTGCACCGAATAATAAATAATAAACTTGATGGTTCGAGAGATGGAATCGAATATAAAAATTCGATAAAGTTCGAAAACACGCGTTAAGTAATCGCTTGCGAAAATATTTTAATTGATTAAAATATACAGTACCCGGTAGGAAATTTGGCATCCCTCTACCGTCTTGAGTTCAGAAGCTTAAGCGATTACGTATACTTGTAAATTAAAATTATTTTTTTTTACATTTTCTAAAGAAACTATTTTATTTATTAAATTTCATAAACACCTGCACACCAAAAACTATGTTATAGCTTTTAAAAGTGCGTCACCTTTATCCCAACATTTTTTTTTTTTTTTTTTCATTTTTTGTACGATTTGATTTATCTTTTTGCAGTCTACTTTATAATCTTAAAATCTAGAAATTATCGTTTGCAACAAAGCTTTTTTTGGTACCGAATAAAAACGGATTTCTAAGACCTCCAACGAAACTAACGATTTTTGAAAAACTTTTTAGTGGAAGAATAATTGTATATAACCACTTAATATTTCATTAGTTATTGTAGAAAAACTATTTTAGTTAAATATTTGGCACACAGTCTTGCAGCTCCGTCTCTTTAACTCTTTAAGTCAAAACTTTGAAAAATAAACTCAAAACAAGCAAAATTAATTTGTATATTTCTGGGGCCCACTATAAACATTAAAGTATCTATAAACATTTATTTTTGTGTGCTTTTTTTTTTTGTTTTTTTTTTTTTCAACTTCACAAACCGAAATGCAAAGGAAGTGGAAACCCGCACTTTTGAAAACCAAAGCGAACTTTGACGTTGATGATGTCACCGACTCAACATTTCTTTACGACTTGGTCGGTCTGTGTTTGCACATGAATTTCCTGCTGGCAACAACAAATATTAGGCAAAAAAAAAAACAAATAAAAACACACAAAACGTTATCGATTTTTTTTTTCAGTGTTGCTTTTTCTATAGAGTGTCAAAGGATTCCGAATTTCATCACATAAAGTGCGTGTGGTGGGCGTGGCTGCTGGCTTCAAATGACATCATAATCAAAGTTCGTTACCGAGACAACGCACTTGGTAACAGCAACAATGTGGAACTATATTGTTTATGATAGATAGTAGGACAATATTGTTATGTTAAACTGTCTACAATATACGCAGATTGTTATACTCTTTCCGAAATACAAATTGATTAAATTAATCGCAGCTCATTCTAAGTGCAAACTTTAGCTCTTTTATGAATTTTTCTTATGCAATTTTGCAATGCCAGCAGAGCTGCTCAAAAAAAAATGGGGCAATACTGATAGCTCTCAAGCGCCAGCTAGCTAAGAACAAAGCTTAGATAGACGCAGCTCAGCTCGTGCAACTTTTGGTGCCACCTTTTAAAATTTAACGAGTCATGTTATATATTTAAAACAAGCTTTAGCTGCGTCTAAAGTACTGAGAGTACTATGTCGTCAAGTCTAAACGGTAAGATAAATGTTGCATGCAATGTTGCTATGCCAGCACAGCTGCTCATATTTTCAAAGAAAAAAAAATGGGGCAACACTGATAGCTCTCAATAGCTCTGATAGACGCAGCTCGCGCAACTTGTGGCGCCACCTTGTAACATATATCGAGTCATGTTTTATATTTAAAACAAGCTTTAAATAGAATGTAGTTAGCTGCGTCTAATATCGTAAAGTCTAAACAGTAAGATAAATGATGACGATGAGCACGATGACGATTGACTTCAAATGTCTGCATGTTTTTGAAAGAGCATTGGATCTTCGTTATACATAACTAAACTTGACATTATTACACGTTCAAAGTTTTGTTTATAGCAGAAATGTGCAGACAAAAAGTAAAAATAGTTTCTTTTTTTTTTTGTTTTTGTTTAAATAAATTTTTTTTGTTTTTAATAACAACGGGAAAAACTAGTTGGTCATGTTGTAGTGTGTGTGTATTATTGTTGTTGCTGTTTGTTCTATTCGCTCGTCTTTTTTTGCTGCTGCTTTTTATGGCCTTTCCATACATACACTGGTGTATAAATATACATACAATACATAAATTTATATACTTAGTATTGTCTTATAAAGCGACCAATAAGTGACGCTGATGACGTAATCGCCAGCTGTTTGGCAAAAGTCAATGGATCCAGAGACACTGGCAGCAAAATCTTTGCCTCAGGCACAAAAGCTTAACATTATTAAATTCACTATGAATACGAAGGCAGCCATACAGACAAGCAGACAGACAGACAGACAGACAGACACAGATAAATCTATACTAAATTTAAGAGAGCACTCAACGCAGCACAGCATGGCACAAATACATATATACACATATGAATATGTATATGTACTATACGTAGTATATGTATATATCTTTTAGATACATATCGATATCAACAGCATTCTCGTGCTCAATTGGCAAACAAAATTTTTGGGCGTTACGAGAAAAATTATAACAAATGCCATGTGCAAGCGGACAAAACATTAACATAAACCTATAGATAGCAAGTCTGAGGGGGGGTGCAACGTATTTTTTTTTACAAAAAAAACACAAAAAAAAACGATGATATCATATTTGTGTGCACAGACTGTGACCCACAAAAAGGGGAAGGTTGCACAGGGAAATCTAGGCTGAGGACAGTTTCGGGCCAATTAATAATTGGAAAGTTAATTGCCAAAGTACACTTGGAAAAAGAGTCAAAAAAATTTGAAGTTTCAAGCTGCTTAAAACAAGTTTGTTTCAGTCTAGAATTTATGAGAACTTGTTCTTCTTATTAAAAAAAAAAAAACACTCAATCTTTGAGTACACTGAAACATTATTCTTATATTGAGAGCAACAACATAACAAGTGTCTTGAAACCCACCTACAATCAAGTACTCTTGTAGTCAACATCTTTAAAACATTCTCAACTTACGAAAAACGCTCTTAAAATACGAATTTTACTCTTAAAAATATGAAAATGCCAATCTTTTGATACCGCAAATTCTCTGATTTTTTTCTCAGTGTAAAAACCAATTGTTGCTAAATTTTGCAATTTGAAGAGAAGAAGTTGTTGTTTTTTAAGTTATTCTTAAGCTTTATGATTTCTTTTCTCAGTGTATCAAAACAATTGTTACTCAACTTATTCATTTCAAGAGAAAGTTCTGTGCAAACAGTTTTTGGCAGTGTTATTTTTTTTAAGAAATTCTAAAACTCAAAATAAATATATTTTTTGAAAACATGAGAAATTCTTGAAATTTTTAAAAACAAATATGAAAGGCTTGCTTACAAGTAGTTTATATTTTGACTTTTCGTTTCGTTTAAGAATTTTAAAAACTTACTTAATTTAAGTAAAATTTAGCAAAGCCAAAGTATTAAATATTAAAATCTACATAGTTAAATTTAAAAGGCCTAAAAAACAAATAAATTCAAATGCAATGTTTGATATATTGAATGTGCGTGCGTAGGGGCAGCGGCAAGGGGTGTCAGTCTGTTGGGGGGAGGTAGACAAATCCCAAAACGAATTGTAAGGCTTAATAACAAATGACAATAAACAATAAACGAAGCATGACGCGGGTTTCGTGAGTGTGTGTGTGCATGCGTGTGTGTGATATATTGTGCATGTGTGTGGCTTTAACAAATAATGAACTTGAATTAATTATGCTACCATTTTTTTTTTCTACTCGTATATAATAAATTACATACATATATACATATTTATGTGTATGTCATCCATAATAATTTGATTCGAAATGTATTTACGACTGCCTTTTTTTATTAATTTTTCATGCGGGCTCTAAAACGTTAGAAAATCCAATAAAATTTGCAAGTCTCTATTTAATATAGAGAACTGTGAAGCAGAATTTAACTAATGACGTCATATTAACTTTGCGTTTATTTTAAGCACTTTTGTGCCAGTTTATATTATTTTTTTTTCCTAATTTTCTCAGTCAATGCGTGTAGAAAGAAGCATGCCACACACATTTGAAGCAGCTAAAAAAGAAAAAATATATCAGAAGAGAGCAGAGAAGAGCAGCGAAGATTTTGCGCCAAGTTAAATTGGAAGCTTTTTCTTGTCTTTTTTGTTTTTATGATCTTTAACAATATTTGGGCGGGGTGGAGACAACGCAAACTTCGCTGCCACAAGCCGTGTTTTTTTTTTTTGTGCTGCTGGGCGTAACGGGCGCGTCGCATATGACGTCGATGACGTAGTCAACGTTAACGCCAACGCTGGCGTCTCTGCGACAGCGATGACCGCATGGCATATGAAACAAGATGGACCGACACATACACTCACGCAGACACATACATACACACGCGCACGCAACAAGATATATGTACATAGTTGCGGTAAGTGCAAAAATTGCAAGACTCAACACGAGGCAACGAAGTTCAGATACCCTACATGCAACTATTCAGACTGGGCTGTTTATTTCTCTTATACTCATAAATTAATTATATTTCATAGTATGCTGACCAAGGTTCAGTTTCTAACAAATAACATTAAGTTCAAAATTTACAGTTTTCTCAATATCGATCAATTTTAGAGAGCCATCCAATTTTCTCAGTTTGGCTCTTATTATTCAGATATTGTATTCATATAGAAAGAAACCCATATCAACACCAATTTGATGGATACGAGATGAGAAAATGCTCTAACACCAAACTTTGTATGCCCTTTTTAATTGTCATATTAGGCACGGCCAGCCACTCTACTGACCATCCTAGGTATTTATCTAAAATCAACGCATGCCTTTTGCCGGCATATGATACTATGCAAATCTTTGGTTTATTTTAAGAGCTAGAATAGACCGCTATCAAAATATAGTATTTTTTCTCATGTCAAGAATTTTCTAGTTCGCCAATAGTCGATTACCCTGGTGTATAGATATTCTGTATTTACAATTCTGTATTTACACGGTTTTGATATAACACAGTCTAGAAAAAAAATTTTACCCAATTTCATTCGATTTAGTGCCATTAAAAAAAGCAATTTGAGTTGAAAAATATTTTATTTAATCTATTTAGTTAGGGAATTCTCCTTTCTTATTTATTATTATAACAGCTTTTTTTACACGGTTTTTTCTGGAACGTATCTACAATGTAAAAACAGAATTAGGTGTAGGTATATGATTTGCATGATCATAACGATTAATTGAGTATTTATCAAAGAAAAAAATGCTTAGACAAATTTTTCATAGAAACAATATCTAATCCTTTATAATTTGAAACATTTGGCTAGATCTACCTAAGTGATTTTCCTCATATGAAGAGCGACGATCTCATCTTTTATTCACGTGATTTTTTGCATTTGGTCTAACGCTGTTATGAAAACAACATCGAATGTGTATTTATCTAGTCTGACCATACCTTATCACCTTAAACATAAGTTTGTTTAGAATCAGCCGCATCTGATAATAATAAGATCTTAAAGGCATATAGGCACATTTTTTTCTCTAATTATCTAAAAGTCCAAGTTAACCTAATTGTGGAAAACAAAGCTGCCTTGCTTCCGACTACAAGAGTGATAGCTTTACCATGCAACTTTAACAAAAATAGTTGTGGTTTTTTGTTTATTATAAAGTAAGATTTAAAGAATTCATTCAATAAAGCCGTATGAACTTTTATTGCGGTTAATGTACAAAGTTTTGTTGGTTAAAAATTAGGGCAATTAATTACAAGCCAGCGCAAAGGTCAAAAACCAGTAGACTTGAAGACAAATAAATCATTATGATTACTTAATGAAAAACGGTTGCATGTACGACTTGCTGTAAACAGTGTGACCATACGATCGAATGATTGTGCATAACGGCAGCAAAGAATTCTAGCTAAAAATTATTACGCTTTTTGCTGAAAATCGTCCTCAAAAACGATCAAAATTTAGCAAACTCTGCTTGAACTCTACTGTGGAACTGCTTTAGACAAACAGCATCAGCAAATGATAATACTTATACTTTTTGATTTTAGAAAGTGTATAAACATAAGTAGCAAAGAGCACGAGCTCAACAAAAGCAAGAGAAATCGTATTGAAGACATAAATAAATAAATATATTATTTGAGAGTCTTAGCAAACGTCAGCGTCGGCAGCTACGTCGACATTGCTGCTGACAGCAGTGATCTTTGCGCTGCTCGCTGCTGGCGTCGCTGCGCTGCTGCTGCTGCTACAGATGATGACGGCAATGTCAGTCTGCCCCACCTTAGCAGCGGACAGCGGCGGCGGCAGCAATTGACTAACCAATACACGCACACATACAAACACAATAAGCGCGAATTAAAGTTGTGAATGCTTACGATCTCTACTATGCATGTACGTACACACACACACACACACACACACACACATGCATGTATATAAGTTGGTGTTTTATATTCGTGTTTGACGACGGCTGCTATTTTGTTGGCTTTTTTTTTCTGTGCCATGAAAACCTGTTTTGAGCGACAGCAACAACAACAACAACAAAATGTCTACCATTTTATTTCTACTCTTTCATTTATGTGCTAGAATCGAAGTAATATTTCTAACTGAAGTTATTTTTATGTATGCATGTATGTACATAGCATGCATACATACGTACATACATATGTATATAAATGAAAAACTTACCTTTTTGCAAAATCCTTTTGATGCTATCAAGTGCCAAAAAATGTCGCAAACATACATATGGTCCTAGGTATTTTTAAGTGCGCTTTTACTACTATTACTATTATTATTAAATACACAATAACAATGTAATGACAACAACAAAAACAACAACAACAACTGACTACTCTCCAATATAAAATGGCAAGCAACTAACAAAGCCGAAGGAAATAGCGCTCAAATTCAAACTCTCAACCACCATTAGTAACAACTTTTACTACGGACGCCAGGTGAGAGAGCGTGAGAGCACAAAAGAGCCAACTTCTAACAACAACAAGCGCGCGTACACACACACACACACACACACACACAAAACTCTCTGCGAGTTAAGTCAAAGTATGGCTTTGGCCATGCTCTGCGCACGAAACACACGTACATACAGTGTCACATAAAAGTCTTGGCACAAACAAATTCTTTTAAATATATACGAAATATTATTAACGACTTTATGATGCAATAATGCCTATATAAAACAGTTGTGAAAGAATCGCCTATTTATTCATGGTGTTAAATAAACAAGTATTTTGAAACAAACAAAAAGCGGCTTCTGGAGTGCAAGAATTGCATACTTATGGCAGAAATATGAACAATATGCTTGAATAGTGTTTGAAGCCCTTTGCTTCAACTAGGAGAATAATTTAGAACACTAACTAAATGTTTGAATTTAAAAACACGCTAGAGTTGCCATTGGTCATATGCAAAATAAATAAACAGTTCTCAAACGACATCAAGAGTATGCCGAAATGGAACAGCCATGAAATAAGCAAAAGGTAAGCACTATAACCAAAGCCATCGAGAGAAAATTAATTAATAATGAATTTGAAATCAATAAGAAGAAAATGTAAAATAATGCATTATCTAATCTTTTGCAGATTTCGGAAAAAACTTTAAGAAACCTGAATGTGATATTTTTTTTCAAATGTGCGAGCCTTTTAGAGAACTTCGGGCACGGCGTTAATAACACCATTGAGGAGCTGCGAATACGCTTAGAGGTAGCTATACTGGACACTAGAAGAACAACGAAATATTTAGTGCCTTAATTGCATTGATAAAAAATATATATTTTACACCTAATTTAAACAACAAAAGCAATTTGGCTGTTTGGCTTCAAAAAAAAATCACATTATTTGAGCAAAAAACAAATTTTAAGCCGTTAACTATGAAAATAACGCTGTGCCAAGACTTTATTAATGCACTGTACCTACAATCCCATTGAGCAAATACATACACACACACGTAAAACAAGCAGAAAAAAAACATAATTATTTTCCACAAACTGTAATAACATTTTGTACATAGCGTCTGTTGACTCTTTGAGCCAACTCTATAGATGATTTATATGTAAAAAAATTCCGAGTTTAATTAATTTCTAGCACGTTGTGGCAGAAGTTGGGAATTGTGTCAGTGCGCGCTACGTCCTTTGCTGCGTATGATTTGTGCTGCTGTTGTTGTTGTTGTTGCAGTCACTGTTGTACAATACTTTTATACAAGTTAATTTTAATTTAGCACTTTGCTGCTTATTTTGTTTAAATTATTTTTGGGCGCGGTGCACACACACACACACATACACGCACGCAAACACCGCACACAGACGCGTTTGTTGCAAATGACAACGGTTTTCTTAACGTTACTACCAAAAAAAAAAACAAAAACTATAGATATTTATTTTTAAATAAAACTTTTCGCTGTTTTGTTTTTTACGCCTTTTCTTTCACAAAGCAAGAAAATTTCAATGGTTCTTCTCGCACACAGTCACAGAGCACAAGAAAAAAAAAAGTAATATACAAGTAAACAAGAAAATCATTTATATGCCAACTACTACTAACTGCGCACGACGTCCGTCTCTCTCGCTCGACCGGCACAACAACTCGACTCGACTCTTTAAACGAAACAGCGACGCGAATCTTATTGAATGCGCAGCCGGCCAACTCGAGTTGAAATTACCCAAGGCATACACGATACGACGTGTCGTACGATACGTCTGTTAATCGAGCTGTATGTTGTTCATGCACACGATACGACGTGCTGTACAGTTGAATTTACAATAAAGAATTTGTAAACAAACATTTTGCGTGAAATGGAGTCAAAAATTATTGCATGCTTCATTATTGACGAGGTGATGGACATATGTGACGAAGATGAGGAGCACAACCGAAGGTCAGGAGTAAAAAGACAGTGGTCAAAGTGCCCAGCATGCTGCCAACTCAGCAGCGTACTTGTGGCATTGTGTTAATTAACAGCGCTTTTTGAAATTTAACGGGCTGCCACTTGCTACTGAAATAGTTTTTAAAATTTAAACCATATTTTTGCATTTGCATTGAAATAAAAAATAAGCTTATATGCAGCTAAAATGTCAAATTAGCCAAATTTGTAGCAATACTTAGTTAATTATGCGCTGTGCTGCTTAACATTGTAGTGCTGCCAGACACTACAACGATAAATTTGCTGCTTTAGCGTTGCCAGCAGCAGCCCACATTGAGATACGGCAACGCCAATGTGTTTGCGTTTCGTGATTAATTGCAGCGCCTTAGAGCGAGCTTTTCAAAGCAAGACCAAAAAATTCAAATAAACTGCAATAAATTGTACACTTTGATTAACTCGTCATATAGTTAACAATAAATTGCATAACAAAAATTGGAAAAAAATAGAAAATGTTTAATGCCAGCCAACACTGCTTTTATATAAAGTACGCACGAAATAATCAACGCCACTACGAAAAATCGAAGGGTTTTAAATGTCAAGGACAACACAGCCAGCCTACTGACCCAAAGTGAACACAACAAACAATATTACGCGACAGACGAAAAACTTTAAAAGAATATCATCAATATTTTATAATATATTAGACAATTTTTTGGTTAAGCAAAATATTAAATATTCAAAAACAAAGCCATGTCCAATGCGCCTGCCGCTCTTAAGCCGCCAAATCAAGCAGCCGCGCCGCACTCGTCAACGCCATCAAGCACAGCAGCTGGCTCTGTAGGCTGCCCCGCCGGCTTGACGCCTCCGGCCAGCAAAGTGAATGCCAACATAACAAGCGACAGCAGCGGCTCCAGCGTACTGATTCAGCCGCCAGCAGCGCCATTTTATGGCTTGCCCTCCACATCGCCGCCAATTGTTTCCTCGGCGGACTCCGTGGCTGAGCTTTTGCTGCTGGGCGGCGGCGTAACAGAACCGCAGCGTCCACTTTGGCTCTCCTCGCTGCACAGCGTCTTTTTTATTATAACCTGTGCGCTCGCTGTTTTTATACTATTCCGCAATGTCTTGACCTGGTGAGTATCATGATCTGACTGAAATACAAGAGCGCAACGTCACTGTTGCAGTGCACAAATCTTTTTACCCATGGAGTATAAAATAGAATTATTCTAGATTAATAGAAAGTATTGTAGATTAATTCTATTTTATGAGACCCTATGCTCCAAAAAGCAGAATTCTATTTTATAACTCAATGCGCTTTATCGAAGATTTTAGCTTATGCTTAAGTCACTTATTTATGTCGCTAAGCTGGCATACAAAATAATCCAAATTTTAAGCAGTGACGTCACTTTTTTTGAAAGCTTTTTAGCGCACTTTTTGCGGCACCTTGTAGCATTGGTGCCTAAGCGAGTATTGTGCGTGTGTGTGTGCATCTCTCTCTCACGATCAGCTGTTCGCTATGTGTAATTGAAAGTTTCTTCTGTCGCCGTTAGCGTCGGCGTCGCCGACGCGCCGTTCTTTGTGTACACAAATGATGCGCCGACTGCGCAGTTCATTTTAGTTAGATTTTTTAAACGGCGCGTGGCTCTGAGCTGCGCTTTCCCCATCTCACATTTTCATTGCGACCGACAAAGCGGGCGGCTGTCGCAAAAATCAAGAGTGCTCCCACACACACACGCACACGCACACACAAAAGATAAAACTATAAATAAATAAATCTAAAACGTTGAGACGAGTAAACTAAACTTTGAGCTTGACTTTTGAACTCGAATGATTGATGGATAAATTTAATGAGCTTTCTTACCTGCCCACCAGGCATTTGCAGAGCTTCTGGGGCGCATCAGGTGACTTTTGGCAGGCGCAATGGGACAAGTTCATTGACAAGTTTGGTAAGTGTAAAAGAGATGCAAATCGTAATATACATAAGTAAGTAAATACATACATGCATATGTATGTACGCGTATATTAGATATCACATGCTGCACTTTAGTATCGCATGCTGGCAGCAACAACAATGTTTTGTTTACTAATTTGCACAAACGCAAACATGTGTATGTTAAATGAATACATATCTACGTATAATACGTATGTATTTACATATGTACTGCAGACACATAACACACACTTTAGCTGTTTAGCCTAAGCGCGCAATTCTTCAGCGAAGCGCAGGCAAAGGTGGCGCTTGTAACTATCACCATTCGATGGAGCAAGCGTAGAATCGCATCGTTTTAGTCAGTTTATTGTGTATATCGTTTTTTCCAGCACAAAAGCGTTTACTCATCCAATTGATTAAAAACAATTTTTACACAAATTAATGTTTATTATGGTTTGTGTAACGGACAAAAGAAAGCATATCTGAATCACGCTTTGTAGAGCAGAAACCTCTGTAGAGTCTACAAAAGCCATTATAAATGTCACTAAACTATATTAAATATAATTAGCGCCTGTTTTTCGAAAGCTTAGTTAAGATTTTGACCAAAACTTCTTCACTTGCATTAAGGTTTTTGATAGAAGCCACCATGCTTGGTTGGTTGGTTGAAGTGGTGGCTCAGTCCATGAGCCCAACTAGCGCTTTCGCACCATTTTGTTGCCACATCCTCGTTTCCAACTCGTTACTTGGTTGTTTGTGTAGACAGCTCGGTTAGGTCCAGTCCGTGCAGTTTAGGAACCTCTGGAGGTCGCTGATGTTTATTTCCGCCAGCTGCCCCAGTCCATTGAAAAGCGGCTTTCCTAGGGTGTCTATTCTCTGCTTCCAAAGAGCAGGACATTTACAAAGAAAATGAAGAACAGTTTCTTTTTGAAAGTGGATATTGTGGGGAAGCCTCATTTTGGCCGACTGTTCTCCAATACACCAATAGCCAGTGATGACTGCCATCAGTCTAGAGGTGTCTCCCCCATTCTCCTCAATAGAATTTGGCGAAAAACATCTTACTATGAGCTCTACTTATGTTTATCTGTCTGTCTACTTATATAGCTTGAGCTTATGGATAATTCCTTTTTGTAGAGAATCTCTCAATTCTCCGGAATAAAATGCTCATTATTTACATAAAAATCTCCCAACGCGGAATTTTTTCTAAGCAAAACAGAGAAGAATTAAGAGAAGAGAATTGTGTAGATTGTGAGTTGTCCAAGGTATACATAAAAATGTATGTAGCATGGAAAAGGAGACATCGGAAACCTCCCAAAGTAACCTAAAGTGTAATCAATATGACTAGATAAGTTCATCGGTATGAACGCCTAGATAGTAGAGATGATAAAAGCTGAAGCAATCAAACTTTGAGGGTTTACTAAGTTTGTGCAAGCCGAAAGTTTATGTAACACAGCGAAGATGACTTCGGAGAAACCTCCAAAATTTCCTAAAGTATGATCAGAGTGACTAGAGAAGTCGATATACGCATATCAGTCTATCTGTCCGTGCTTATGTACGCCTATATCTTAGAGATGGTGTGAGCTAGAGCAACCAAACTTTAGGATTAGATGCGTTATTATGTCGCGGGAAACAAGTTTACTTTATTTTTTCGATATCGGGGTTATATTATATAACACCCATAGGGGAGCTACAGAGGGACTAAAAAAAACCCCAAGTTTGTTAATGAAGACTTCATAACCAAATTCTGCAATCAAAAGTTGTTTTTTTTGGAGTATCTAAGCAAATTTTATCAAAATCGGTGCAATTATTTATTTGTTTGTTGTGATGGTACAGAACAGTGGCGGATCCACGGGGGTTTTCGAGTCCGGACCCCCCCCCCCCAAAAGTTGGAAAAATGGGTTGAAAGTCTTTTGTGAGCTCTGATATATATACACTTCGAAGTGAAGAACCCCCCCAAGACCAAATCCTAGATCCGCACCTGCTACAGAGTATCTCAAAATCGTCCACGCTCTTCTTTAACGTCCGCTGGTTTTTGTTGTTATGTCTTAACGGGGTCTACGCAGCACGAAATATTTAGCACGGAATAACAAAACTTCATATAAAAAAAAATATCCCAAATGGGATTTTTTTTTTAATATGAAGTTTTGCCATTCCGCGCGACCCCATGGTCTCTGGGTGATCTCAGCCTAATCAACCTAAACTAATAACTGAAATCCTAGATATTTACATGATTAAAAAAATTTGTTTTATCATTAGCTTTTCTAAGTAAACCATTTCTAGAGACTTACACCGTTTATGGGAGTACGTATGTTTTAGAAAAGCTTTGTCCATAATTTTACGGAGGTTTCCTTTTTTTTGCATATATGCAGATCTCAAGGGTGGGGAACGGAAGGATTCAGCCGCAGTTTTCTAAAAGAATCATAGATTTGTAAAAAGCATTAAAAATTGAAATGCTTTGAAAAAAAGGTAGGGTCCTACGATAGTCACCACCGGACCCGCGTACTATTCTCTCGACGGCCCTGCATATATAATAGATATTATTATTATTATATACCTATATATTTTTTTTCTATTTACAATATTAATGTATATATATAAATATATTATGTATATACCAAAACCAGGCGACGATCCCATGATTCTTTGGGTCTTTGGCACCACAATTTTCACAATGATTGTCTATTGGAGCGTTGGCGGCATTTATACATTTATGGACCTGACCAATCGACCAGCATGTCTGCGCAAATACAAAATCCAACCGGGTACCAACGAACCTGTCGAAACAGGACGTCTACTTAAGGTAAGTAGTAATATTTACTAAAAGGTGAACGCACAAATTGACTTTACTCAATTGAATTGACCTTTGCAGGTTATCTGGCGCGTGATTTGCAATCAGATATTTGTCGGCATACCGTTGGCCTTTCTCAGCTACAAACTGATGACTGTGCGAGGTCTGAGCAATATACGCGAGCTGCCCACCTTTCACTGGGTGTGTTTTGAGCTGACCGTATGCATACTCATGGAAGAGCTGGGTTTCTACTATTCGCATCGTTTGCTGCATCACAAGCACATCTATAAGTTTATACACAAGCAGCATCACGAATGGACCGCACCCATATCGGTTACGGCAATCTATTGTCATCCGATCGAGCATATATTTAGCAATTTATTGCCTCCCTTTTTGGGCGTATTTCTAATGGGCAGTCATGTGGCTACAGCCTGGCTGTGGTTTGCTTTGGCCATACTATCCACATTGAATGCGCATTCGGGATATCATTTGCCATTCTTTCCCAGTCCGGAGGCACATGATTTTCATCATTTAAAGTAATTATTATTTGTATTTGTGTAAACTTGTTTTTCATACTTAATGCCAACAGATTCAACAATTGTTTTGGCGTGCTTGGCGTTTTGGATCGCTTACATGGCACTGATTCACTATTCCGTGCCACCAAATCCTATGCTAGGCATATTATGATGCTAAGTTTCGTGCCACCACGCGATGCTTTTCCTGATTCAACAATGAAATGAGGCGCAGTACGAATAAGCAGCCGAAGCAGAAGAAATCTTATAGATGAGCGTGTGTATCGTTTCTAGTACGAGTAACTTGCTCAGGACCATGCTCATACTCATTTGTATGTAGTTCTTGATGTCGTGATCTTATTTATAGGCATACTATACTACTACTACTACTATTTTATGTATCTAGTTTTTGAGTTATAAAATACAAATTAGATTTATATCATAAGTCCCACATAGTACATATGTATATGCCATATGCATATATGTAAATATTTTTTTTACTAGCACTTCTATGTGTGTATAAATTCATTGTGATAAAAAAATGCAAAACTAGTGCGGTCAAAATCGTTTTTATAGACATACTATGTAAAACTTATGATAAATGCGTAGATCCTTTAAACTGTTACAGATCCTAGGGCATGACAAAAAAATGTATGCAACTGTTATGTACTATATATATAATAATGTACTACACATTCATAATTCACTAAACTGTGTGTCGTAGGAATGACCTAACTATACACAACCTGACCCAGCAACAGCACTATCAATAAACACCGAATTATATTTATGCAAAATTTATTAAGTCCAAGCGTACTGGGTGGTGCACAGTGGTGCAAAACTATTGGCTGGAGTAAGAAATTGACTGCTAATTATTATTGGATTTTATTTGTAAGCGATTTGTGAAGCTTACAAAGTTGGAAATAGGTTTAATATGTTGTGTGGTAGAGATCTTATAAAAACTACAGAACCAAGCCAAGTCTATGGAATACTTAAGTATACGATTTTTGTATTGCTTCTAGTGTGTATAGTAGTCAGCTGCTAAACTCTATGGCTTTAGATAGTAGTACGTTTGGGATTCCATGCCATACCACTGTATGCGATAAGGTTATTTATGCACGCGCCTTGCCCAAAACATCTATTTATGTATTTTAACAAAAAAAAAAAAAGGAAAACTTTGAACCTACGAACAAAGCATGCAATTTTTCGCAATTCACAGCCTACACGATTGCCAAAAATAATTCATAATCTCTGGCCAAATAAAATAAGTAAATCCAATATAGAGGCATATGCAAGATTACGCCATATACAATTGTTTTGATAAGCTAATGCTAAACTTTTAAGCATTGTTAATCAGAGTGCCTGATAGGCAGGCAGGCAATAAAAACCAAAGCTACTTTGAAACTGGTCTAAGCTATAATGATAGCCAAATGCGCTGTAACATAAACATTTAAGCCATATATGCCTAATTACAGCGCAATCAGACTGGCAAATTATAAGACTTACACAACGCAGGCTTTTGGTTGAGCTTAACGCCATAAGTTAACTTTTTTAAACGATTTTTGGCCAGTAGCTAAGAGATGAAGCTGCCCATAAGACCCATTACTGATAGTGCCTGCCTCAAGTGTTCTGTATATGGCATATTTACAAGACAAGTGCTAAAGAATCGAACAGTTGAAATTCGACCAACGAGAGTGTCGATAGCTACAACAATATGGAGCAACTCATACAAAGCTTCACTCTGCACTGGTATTCCTTAGGGCAGCAAGTACAAAATCGCTGGAACACGCTGCTCGATATTATAGGCGATGATCCTAGGTTGCTATGGATACTTGGCAGCAGCGTGCTTATCTTTGGCGTGTATTGGTTATATGCGGGTATTTTCACCGTGCTGGACATAACCAATCGTCCAAAGTTCTTACGCAAATACAAAATACAGCCTGGACAAAATGAACCCGTCCATTTGCCGCAACTTTGGAAGGCCATTAAAGTTGTGCTGTTTAATTTGATTGTAGTCAATCTGTTTATCACTTGGCTTATGTTTGAGCTGGTGATGAAGCAACAGACTAGTTTGGATATACGCCAGTTACCCACATTTGGTAGAGCATTGCGTGACTTGGCTTGCTTTGTTGTGCTAGAGGAGATATTGTTTTACTATGCACACCGTGTGCTGCATCACAAGACCATATATAAGTATGTGCACAAGAAGCATCATGAATGGACTTCGCCCATAGCAGCCGTTACTGTTTATGCGCATCCTGTGGAGCATATTGTTGCCAATTTAATGCCAGTGGGCATATCGTTGGCACTGTTGGGCTCACACATTGCTGTGGCCTGGAGCATATTTTCTTTGGCCATTATCAATTCCATGGGGGATCATGCGGGTTATAGTTTTCCTTGGTCAGCGGGTTCCGTGCGCTTTCATGACTATCATCATGCTAAGTAAGTTATTTGGTGTTTCAAAAATTTGCATATGCTACAAATAATTAATTTTTCGTAGATTTAACTATAATTATGGCGTTATGGGATGGCTGGATAAATTGCATGGTACATATCGTACGCCACATAAGCAAACCGCAGCAACAATGGTGCAAAAACTAAAAATAACAATGAAACAAAACAGCAAATTTAACAAACGCAAAGCTAAATATATAGCTGCATAAGTACGTAGTTTATAAGCAGCATAAACTGTCGTAGTCAAAACAATTCTTATAGAATAAATATAAATAACAAATTTTTAAGCGCGAGCTAGTGTCAATAATATGGCAGCACTGACTTTAGTGTGACCATGTTGTTGCTAAAATATTTTTATTTTTAAACATTTGGACAAAATTTCAACAATTTACAGCACAACTGAAAGCTATGCAGAGCCTAGCTTATTAGCTGGTTTTTAACAACACTTTTTTTTTAATTTTGTTAGACAAAACTTATTTGCAATTTAAACACATCTATAAAAGCAAATTGCAGTTACAAGTGTTACAGCCTAAGCTGCCACCTTGTTGTTTGTTTGAGCAGAATATGCAACAGTGCGTCTTAGATATATATCGATAAAAATATTGAAAGTGCTGCCAGATTTTTTTTGGAAACCCCTAATGACAAAGTGCATTCATTGTTAAGTACATTTTTTACAATCAAAAACAAATGCAAATTTTTATCTCTTTTAGTATAGCATACATCAACTTTGCCAATTATATACAAAGATTAAGCCAATTGAAATGAACGTGATTACGTTTGTGCTGGTGCTGCTCCCGGCAATGGTGCTCTGTAAACAAGAGACAGTCAACGCTGCTGCCATTAATGCCACTGAAACTGGCAACAGCAACAAAAACAATAATGCTACGACTGCAGGTGAAGTTTTTGCATTTCAAAAACCTATTTTTAAGTCTACCAATGCCACGGAGACAACAATTGAACAGCTACAAGAGCTAGATAAGGAAAAAGCCAAAACGAACAGCACTGAGAATGTACTCGCACGTAAAGTTACAAACACGACTACGGAGCAGCTACAAACTGCACTTACAGCTGCAACAACCACAAAGCAGTTGGAGCCAACTACAACTACTACTACTACTACTACTACAACTACAACTACAACAAAAGCAGCTACCAATAACGAACAAATTGTGGCCGAGGGCGTGGTGTTGGGCGATATAAAGAACAATGTTCTGAATTCCACAACACCAAGCATTAATGCAACAGGTAATCGGAGCAGCAGCAGCAATTATACTAAATCGACAACAACAACGACAATAAATTCAAGCACAACAGCGAGCACCACATCAAAGACGACCACTACAACTACAACCACGCCAAAGCCTACAAAGCCAAAGATTACTTATGGCATGGGTGTGCATACGGAATGGGAAACAAACAAAACGATCACTATGACTGCGTCAACAACATTGTTGCCCTCAACGTCAGCCTCCTATTTGCAATCAGAACCACTGCTACAGTCCTCACGCGAGCTCAGTCTAACTAATCGTGGCAGCCACGACTATATTGTGCCCATTGTTACGGTTCTGTTGACAGTGCCCTTGGCTATAGGTGTGGCCATAACATTGTATCGTCGCTTTCGCGATTTCTGGTCCACGCGTCACTATCGACGCATGGATTTTCTTGTCGATGGTATGTATAATGACTGACATAGTCGACACCAGGCTAGCCACTGTGGATAAAAGTTTCAATTGCCGGAGCAGAGCGAATTTGTTAAAATGGAACGCAAAGATTATTATTTAAATGTTTAAGATTTTAAATTTGCATAAAATGCAACTACGCAAGCTAAAGAATTGTGCATAGAGAGAGAGAGAGAGAAAGGTTAGCAGCTAAGGAATGTACACGAAAATTAACAGACAAATAGTAAATTTAAGTCAATTTCTAAATTTATGTAAAACTATAAAAGTTTTGTAAAAACATGTTTTCATTTTTAAAACGCAGTATTTTGAAGATATTTAACGTGTACTTAGACTTTACTTTTGATTATGTTAAAAGAGCTTTTAAAGACTAGTCCGTCCTTAAACTTAACTTGTGCAAATTAGATTGCCGTGGAGTTACAGATTTTTTAATGATTTCTTTTTAATTTGTGAATTTTGATTTCTATCAATAAGACGGCTAACACTGTCAGCCATGGAATTTTTTACAAAATTTTTGTTTAGTATATATATTGATTTAACGTGTGCTTTCCTTAGTTGCGCCAACATATTGCTCAGTCAATTATAACATTGTAAAAGTTAAAAACTAATTATAAATTTTAAGCATTAAAACATGTATATGAACTGCATATATACTTAGAGGCCAAATTAATTAATAGCCTGAAAAAACTGCAAAGATATAGCAATTGATATTAGGCTCAAAAAGCAAGCATTTAAAATTGTATTAGAACTATTTGAATTTATTTCGTGCAAGTGCTTTGTTAACAAGTTCTTTTTTTTTCTTCCAAATTTCTTCCAATTAGCACTTATTTAAAACAAAAAAATTTAACACTAAAATGTACATATATACATATGTATGAACTAATATATGACCAGAAAGTGCCTTAAAAATCTGATTTCATAATATGTATTTACTACTTAGTACTATATATGTATGTACAATCTGGATACAGTACCCAAGAAGACTTACAAAAGAAAATATTGGTACTTACATGCGAAAATATTTTGTAAAAAGCAATTTTTATACTAGATCATTAGACACTTGTGACAAGCATAAATAAATCACAAAAAAAAAAAAAAAAAGAACAACTTTGCATTGGCCTGAAAAGCAAAAGTAAAGCGCATTAATTGCATATATACTTATTTATTATATATAAATAAAACAATAACAAAAAAATATATACTATATACCTATATATACCATATCAAATGCGTTTATAGCTTTTATTGCAATGGGAAGAATATGAATTGGCAACTAAACGCATACATTTTTCTGCTTGAGGTTGGTTTTCACTTTCGACTAAAATTAATTGAAAATAAATTACAATAAATACAAAAAACACTGAGGCATTATAGTTTTAAAAACATTAGTGCATATTAAATTAAAAGTATTATTTTATAATAAAGCCGTTGTGTATTAAGCAAATGAGGAATATTAATTGACTGAGAAGGCAAACTTAAATAGATCTACAAATCCAAATTAATATTAGTATTTTATTATATGTATTTAAATTTATGTAGATAATACCATTAGAAAAATATAAAACACAGCAGTTGTTACGGCAGCCGGAAATTCTTGATGAAAATGGGGGGGGTATAAAATTGTAAAAATTGGGTAGTAGTATGGGTACGTTCCCAAGAAAAAAAATGTGGTACAGTCGAGGCGGTGCCCGACAGTGGAATACCCTGTACCTTTTGTCTCGCAAACAATTTTTCCTGCATATTCCTTCTACGAACTTTCCAATTGGAATTTTTTTTTTTTTGGTGAAATTCGATATTTATACCTATAAGTTCCCTAAATTTTTACCGATTTTGATGAAACTCGAATGTTACGTCAAAGAAGTTATTTAAAGTATATGGGGTAAGTTTCAAGTTGGTATGTTGAGGGGTGTGGGAGAAAACACGGTAAATCGATTGCGGGGGGTGGTGGGACCGCATCGATAAAATTTGGATGTGGATTTGTTCATTAGAGCCACATGAATCAGCTGTGATTCTAGGTCACTTGTAACCATAATTACGAGGAGTCAAATATTGATGCACTTTATGGGCAAGGGGCAGTGAAATTTGTACATTTTTGACTATAACTTTTTCTGTATTTGTCCAATTTTGTTTACACATAGATGCATGTATCCACAACGCATCGCTCTGTTAAATTTCAAATGAAAATATTAAACGGTGTGGCTAAAAACCGCGAAAATCTACAGCGGGGGAACGGGGAAAGATATTGACATGATTCAACAAACTTCATCTGCTTAGGAAATATGCGCAGGTAAAGTTCCGTGTCTCTAGCTCTTATAGTCTCCGAGATCTAGGCGTTCATACGGACGGACGGACGGACATGGCTCAATCGCTACCCGAGGTTATGATAAGCATTTTGGTATAAAGGACTTGGGGTCTGCCACGCCTCCTTCTGTCCGTTACATACATTGCACAAATGTAGTATACCCTTTGTACCTATAGGTACAGGGTATAAAAAATATTTACATAATTTCATTCGTTGTAGCACGTTTAAAAAAAGCTATTTGATTGAAATTTTCAAGAAAAACATTTTTATTATCCTAATCTTTTGGAAATTTAGTTAGGGAATTTCATGAATTTCATCTGCTTGGGAACCAACAGCAACAATAGAAAAAACGACGTCAGCAAGGAGATACGGAGATACGCTTGCCAACAAGTGTTATTTTGGGCTGAGTAAGTAATTCAAGTGTAGAGCGCTCGACGCAAAAAAATCAGTGGTTTTTGAGAGCAAATCCTTCGACAAATCTTTGAACCGATAAATGTCGATGGTGATTTCTGAACCACGAGCTATGTGAGCTATACGGCGACACATTAGTCAGTGGCCACGTTATTCGCATGGATGAGAATGCTACGGCCAAAAAGATATACGAAAAGTCACACAAGATGTCGACTACAGTGATGCCCGCCTTTGCGATGGCAAGACTAGCCAATGGAGGATCTTCGTAGCCTTGAAATAGGAAGGCACAAGATAGAACCCGCTGGCGAGGCATAATAGATAGTAGTGCTGTGTAAACATGACTCACTTTGGTGAGTTAGCTCAGTTGCTCATTTTGAAGTGAGTGAGCAGTCTTGCTCACTCGGTGAGCAGTCTTGCTCAGTTGCTCACTACTCACTACTCACTTGCTCAGTTGCTCACTACTCAATACTCACTTGCTCAGTACTCACTTGCTCCCTACTCACTTGCTCTGTGGCGTGAAGTTGCCAAATTCATTTTTGTTTTCAAACGAACAGAATACAAAATTTGTCTTATAATTGAATTTAAAAGGTAAAGTTTTTCAATGACTTTTATAATAAGAAAATGTTGATTTTCGCTGGTGCAATATGTGTCGTTCTGGAACCTTATAAGGAAAATTTTTTAATTCAATTATAAGACAAATTTTGTATTCTGTTCGTGGCAACTTCACGCCACAGAGCAAGTGAGTAGTGAGTACTGAGCAAGTGAGTAGTGAGCAACTGAGCCAAAAAGAACAACTTTGCTGAGTTGACTCACTTGCTCACTTTAGTGAGTTGCTCATTTTTGCTCACTCACTCATGAGCAACCCAACACTAATAGATAGCACTGTAACGAATTTAGTCTGATCGATAGCTCAAAAAATGTGTTTTACGACAAAATTAATTTGTTTATCGATATCATACCTAAGCACTTTGTCGAGTGTCATCGAAATCAGTTTCATTTTAGTTGCACCAATTGGTTTGGTAACATTATCACAGACTTTGTTAATTAGCAAATGGACACTTTAAATGTGGCTTCACTTCAACGAATGCTCCAATTAATTTTCAAAATTGAAAGCAATTTGCAAAAGGCGTAAGTACCATGACGTCTTCTGCTATATTTGTAGTTATTTGCACCAAGTGCATCAAAGAGCCATAGACGCATTTTATAGACCATAAATTGGGGTAAATAGTCCGTAACATGAAACGATCTATTGGAATGTAAACAAAACATACAAATTGCAATATTTAGAGCAAACAAAGCCTACACATGGAGTATTCACACACGGACCTGTATTTATAGTATATCCGATGTGTACTAAGACTTTTTGCACATTTTAATAGTGCAAACAATAAAGTTATAAGTACGTTCCGGGGGTATATTAAAAACCAAATAATTGGCTCATGAAATGGGGAACTAAATTGTGAATTGAAGATGAATCGTTGATGGGGGCTACTGTTTTAATTTGCTTATAATTTTATTTTTAACAACAAACAAATATTTTGATTAGGAAATACTGTGACGTAGATGGGTTTTTACTTGTGTGTGGGATATGAGCAAATGCATAATAATTATTATATTATTATTAGGACTGGGTGTAAGATGTACTGCGACCCAAGTGGTTCTATTGTACCCCCAAAAGTCCTATTGCCTGTACGTATTCCAGTATCTTGTTTGGACTTAGGGTAACAAAGATCTCCGGTGGGAGAACGTACATGCCCAGGAGCTTGTTTCTTTTACTGGCGAGTGCCATACAACTACATAGTAAATGTGCTGAGGTTTCTTACTCCATGCTGCAGAAGCGACATAGTCCACTGTCCGCTAGACCAATTTTAGTTAAGTGACTGCAGAACCTACAATGTCCCGTCAAGAGGCCTCACGGTGTTTTTCCCGTGGGTCATCATAAGTTTGAACCACTTACGATTATATTTAGGGAGAAGGGTTTTTGATTGCTTAAGTCCTGGTATCAGTGCTCAGTGAAGCATCCGTTTGTTTTCCTCCTCCGTTCTCAGTAGGTCCCTTACCACATGGTTACTAATTCCACAGTGTGGTTCAGGTGCGATTAGCGGTGTTGCTACACGCGAATATGGTTATGTCCTGGAACCCATCTAATCGTGAGCTTATTCCTGGCACCTAATTTGTTCAGTGAAGTTCTCACTTCTTTGACAAGCCTTGATGTAATCTTGGCTCTACTTAATGCCTTTATCGCTACTTGACTGTCAGACAGAATGGAGATATCCTTGTCATGGTAGCTCTTTTGCAGATTGAATTCTGCACACCTTCCAATAGCACAGACTTCAGCTTGAAAAATGCTGGTGTGTCTGCCTAGTGATTCGTTATATTTGGTGCTGGGCCCTACTACCCCCAGGCCACTGCCTTCATCAGTGAGTGATCCGTCTGTGTACCACTTTATTGTATGTGGTTTCATTGTCAAAGTTCTGAATGAACTTGTACTCAGCTAGCATTTCATCCCTTGGTTGCAGTAGCATAGGCATTTCCTTTGCTAGATCTGCAGCATCCTTCTTGTTATATAGTTGACATAATATTATAACAGTTTAAGCAAATTTCGAACATAGAATGAAATTTTCGAAACATTAGGTGAGTCACCAAAGCAGATATGACCATTTTTGTTTACACGCTTTCCGCTGCATTTAGATATATCAATATTTCCAGAACTTTAGATTTTTTTTTGTAGACTGTACGTTAGCGCCAGAAAAGACACCAACTCTCTTGAGTATCTCAAAATTTTCGGACAATCTAAAAGCAACAACTATTGCAGTTTAACTTTTTCCAAGTTGAGAATTCCTTCATAGTTTCTGAAGTTTGGATCTTTGATTTGCTCTGCAAGGCATAGCCCAAGTATATCTGTAGGTTTTACTGCAACACGAAATCATCTTATCCTTAGTAAATAAGTAATGAAGAATACTCCAGACATCTACACGTCTTTTATTAGTAGCTGTAAAACTGCATTAAAATTAAAAAAAGTTGCAAATTTATTAAGACATTTAGAAACAATTCAAGATCTATCTTGTTTATACTAAGGCTAAAACTGCTTAACTCCTTTTTGCGCCAAACAACGTTGACAAAAATAGTCATTTCCCACGTTTATTTAACATGGTTACTAAAATAGTTTAAAAATAAATATAAATTAAAAGAATTGCTAAGAAAATGGTTTAAAATATAGTTCGTAAGCTCTGCTATTAAACAGTCAACCAAGTTTTAAGCTGTTGTGAATTATAAGCACTAAAAAGTGGAAACCGTTTTTTATTTTGCTCGTTAAAATCTATTGTGAATTATAAGCACGGTGGCGTGAAAAACTGTTTATAAAAACCTGTTGTGAATTATAAGCACAATAAAGTGAAAACCTAACTACTTGCGCTTACAACAATGCATCAGTTTCTATCATCCAAGCTATTGTTCGGTATGTGACGACAGCGCTGCAGCAAGCAACTTACTTTGAGATGCACTGAATCCAGTACAGTAAATGGACACGATGGTGCTGTAGATGCGGGTGAAGTGCTACAACTTGCCTTGTATCATATTTTAATTAACTGAAACATAAAAATTTCAGCCAAGCTTAAGCTTTAAATTAGAAAATTTTGCATCTATATTTCTGGATGATGATTATTTAAGTGAAAGCTTTGTAATAGTGTTAGACCTGACACTTTGTTAAGTATAAAAGCTAGTCCAGTAATAACAAGATTTAGAAGATTTTGGAAAAAGCTAAGGTCAGAAAGCTGCAGTTGATTAACAAAGAAATTATCAATTAAAAGTTTATGCATATTAGGATTTATTTGATATGGATATGCTAAAAATTACTTATAACAAAGATGTGAACCTTAATAGTCCGAATATTCATGCGTGCTCCAGGAAACGAAAAAAACAAATCGAACAATTTTATTCGGATTCGTTTTTGCGTGCTCCGGAAAACGACATTTTTACGCGATATGTTCCTTTTTATTTTCGATAAATTTGTATATTTACCTTAATTTTCCGATAAATTCTTCTATCTGTCGCAACTATCGTCATGTGTTCGTGCATGACATGCGCACATACACGAACAAAAAAAAATTCTTGCTTTTTTGGGCTAAGTCAGAGAAAAATAATTAAAAATAATTAACAAAAAATATATAACTTGAAGTTGGCATAAATATAATCTAAGAATATCAAAGAATATTTAAAAAATTATTTTAGTATAAATTGCCGATTTGTTTTAATTCCATTCGGTTTCAAACCACGTAAAAAATTCGTTTTGGTGAAGTTGGAAGCAAATAAAATGTTCGGATTCGTTTTCCGAAATTAGTTCTTTTACATTATATAAAAGTTAAGTCGCGATATTTTAAAAATTCAAAAATTTCCTTAAGATGTATGCATGTATGTGTTTTTATGCAATTTATATTAATCTACACATTTGTGTGCAGTTTGATCAAAATTGGTGCACTGTTTTATATAGCTACCATACAAGAATTGAACCAGCGCTCTCTTTTTCAGAGAGACACTTATAAAGGAGCTGCGCATTGACATTTTAATTGTTGATATATGTCTAAAAAGCATATTGAGAACGTCATTTGGTTGCCATGTCAATGCGTAAACTCAAACAAGTAATAATACAAATGGTTTTCAAAAGAAAGCTCATGGTAGAATATTCAATCGATTTGGTACATTACTATTGTATGATATGATCAACTAACTTTACGTTGAAAAATATTCCTATTTCTTGTAGAATAATGAAGACATATATTAAAACTAAGTTTTTAATTGATTACAGCAATTATTTTTTCCACGAGCGTACCTCTAGAGAACATTATAATATCATTTTGCATTTTTGAAACCTTTTTTCCAACTTGGATTAAGTATCCATTAAAGCTTTTAACTTGTACTCACTCCATTAGCAATTAATCTCATGCTCAGTCTAAATCTTTTTATAATAGTTTGGACTTTTTGGTACGCTCAGTCAGTTGTGACTTGGACACATTTTTAGGCACTGATTAAGACAAATGCACGGCAAATCAGTTAGGAAGCATGGAACATGCAAATGCCCCACCCATTCAATACCGAGTGGCCCAGAAACACCTAAATAAGTTTGTTAGTTCGTCAGACTGTCGGGCAAAATATGCTTTATAAATGATCTCCACGAATTTCTTTATTTTTTCGTAGTTCGTTTGTAATAATTTCAACAGCAAAATAGATAGCTACGCGTAGTACATAACAGATGCCGGAGCATCAAGCGTTCGTTTTGATGTTCGTGAATTTTTGTGGATTTTCTTTAGCTGGATATTTTTTTTTGTTTTGGGTAAACGTGTAAATAACAACTAGAATCGAGCAGCAATTAAATTTCTGTATACTCTTTTTGTTGGAAAAAATATTTCCCCAAGGTATTTCGTTAACGTTTTGAAATTTGTTCATTTACACTAGTTTACAAAAGTGTTTTTTAGGGTAATTTTGGGTCGAGAAACACGAAAATTACATTAATTTTTTTTTTTCTTAAAAGCCTATACGCAGTTCGAAATGGGATATTTTGGGATTTTTTTTTTATATGAAGTTTTGTGATTCCGTGCGAAATATTTCGAACTGCGTATAGGCCTTAAGAACCGTTTTCAAGATTTTTTCGAAAAACATGTTTTTGGGTACTGTTTTCAGTTATTGGTGAATATCTCGTGAACAAAATGTTTTACCGTCTTTAGATCTGACCTACGAAGCTTGGATTCGAATGCAGCTACTTCAAAAAGAATTTTAATTTTGTGAAACAAAATCCGTACGTGCTGGTATTTTTTGAGCTTGGATTCGAATGCAGCAACTTCAAACACATAGGCTTACCAAGATCATCTGAATTCCAAAATCGATTTTATTTCGAAAACAATTTTTAAGCATTTTTTTGAGGTTATGCCCAAAGACATATAATAAACAAGGTCTAGCGTCCTGAACCGAAAATCGTGTTTTTTACGAAGACAATTTTTAATGGGTTTATTTTGAGCTTATGTCAGAAAACTGACGTGATGGTATTTTTTGAGCTTGGATTCGAATGCAGCAACTTCAAAAACATTTTCTTACCAAGGTCTTTCATTTGAATCATATTTTGTATGGATTTATTTGACGTTATGCCCAAAAACATATAATAAACTAAGTCTGATATCGGAATCTGAAAAACAATTCTATTTCGAAAATGTCAACTGATGGGTACCGAGTTGCGACCCGTCTGAGATATCTCCAGCTAAACAGATTTCAAATTATTTTAAGAAAACTGCAATTCATAAAAAAATAGGTATTTTTGAAAATTTTGCAAAATTAAATTTAAAAAAATTCGAAAATTATTTTTATGAGTGTTTTTGATTTTATGCCAAAACCCGCAAGTGCTGGAGTTTTGGAGCTTGCAGCAACTTCAAAAACATTTGCTTACTAACGTTTGACATCAGAATTCGAACATAAATTTTATTTTTGTGCAACAAAATCAGTACGTGCTGGTATTCTTTTGAGCTTGGATTCGAATGCAGCAACTTCAAAAACAGTTGCTTATCAAGATCATCTGAATTCGAAAATCGATTTTATTTCGAAAACAATTTAAACATATAATAAACAAGGTAATAGCATCCTGTTACGAAAATCGATTTTTTTCGAAGACAATTTTTAATGGGTTTATTTTGAGCTTATGTCAGAACACTGACGTGCTTGAATTTTTGGGAGCTTGTATTCGAATTCAGCAACTTCAAAAACATTGGCTTACCAAGATCATCTGAATTCGAAAATCCATTTATAAAATTTATAAAAATTTTTTTTGGAGTTTATATCAGAGCTCTGACGTGCTGGGATTTTTTCGGAGCTTGGATTCGGACTCAGCGATTCCAAAAACATTTGCCTAATCAAGGCCTGACATCTGAATTCGAAAATTTCATTTTTATGCATTTTTTTGAAGTTTTAATAAACAAGATCTGAAGTCTAAAGTACGAATTCGAAAATCGAATTTATTTCAAAAACGTCTAAGATATCTGCAGCTCAACAGGCTAGATTCATGAAAAAAAAATTTGGAAAACCATTTTTATGAGATTTTTTGAGTTTGGAAGTTTGGACTCGGTTTCAGCGACTTCAAAACCATGTAGTTAGCGCCGAATTCGAAAATGGATTTTTTTTTTTTTTTTGTTATTATTCGAAACAAAAGAGTATTGGGACTGCGGCGCATCAAATTCGAATTAGCTAAACAATTATTTTTTGGACCTGCCGCCGTTTAGGTTGCTCACTTGAAAATGTGCGTTGAATGCGTGCAGTGCTCGGTCTCTTGTGCTCCTCCTCGTAAACGTGATTTTGATTGTAAAGCACATCGTTGTGGTTTACTGTGAGGAATATGCATCCCGCTTCGCCGCATCAGCATCGCACGCGCGTCAATCTGAATGCACCGCCCAAGGCAGCTGCAGCGGTGCAACCAACGGAGGCACTTCCTCTCACGGATTTGCGTAGTGGACAGCAACAACAGCAACCGCAGCAACAGCAGCAACAGCAGCAACCGCAGCAACAGCAACAACAACAGCAGCATCATCATCATCATCAGCAGCAGCAGCAGCATGTCCTGCCGCCGCATCATCAAACATACCAGGGTTTGAAAACTTGTAAGCAGCAAACAAAATTTGGAATATTAGTGTCAATTTTTTTTTTTTTTTAATATAATAAGTGCTCCGATTAGACGTTACGGCAAATGATTTATGGAGTCCACATTTGGCCAATACTTCATATGCATACGTGTATACCTATATATTGAATTTTATGGTTTCTTGGCAGGACCACCCATGAAGTAGGCAATATAAACTACACGCCGACATGTAAAAATAAATAATACTCACTGGCCGGCCAATCGGCAAAGGCTGTGGTTCCAGCATTGGACATAGAGATCGACGACTTGTATCCGTGATATAAATCGTATTGTTGAAACTCATAAGATAAACAAAAGAAACTCAACTGAAAATACCATTAATATAAACAGTTCAGAAGCATTGCGCTGATTCAATTTATACATATCTTTGGATATCTTGGGCATATCCCAATATATTTCAATATAGTACCTATGTGTAAACAAACTTGTACATAGTTGCTCATGTATTTGTGCATTAAACATAAAAAGAAAAAAAAAAAGAACCATAAAATCATCATAATCAGATATCATGCACGTTTAACCCATCCATAAACAAATGAAGTACATTAATTTTTTATTTTTTTTTAAAAAAAATGCCTATTTAAAAAAATTCAGGTGCTTGAAACTATTTACTAATGGCATGTATTATTAGACTAAAACTTGTTGTAGATATTAGAGTTTTAGAGTATACGAAAACATGCGGGCACAGTGGGTGAAAAAGCCAAAATTTTGGCATAAATTTGAGTAAGCTACTTACAGTGCTCAAACTTGGCACATTTATTAAGAAAAGCATTTAGAAAATTTTGAAAAAGTTTCTGAACGATGCGACCATCGCCCATGTGGGCTTATATAGTCATATTATAAAATAGCACATTTTGTAGAAAAAATCTATTTTCTGTGAACATAAATAACACTAGTTTACACGAAAAATGAACCTTCGTAAAAAACACGAAAATTACATTAATTTTTATACCCTGTACCGTATGGTACAAAGGGTATATTGTGTTTGTGCAAGCCGAAAATGTATGTAACGTACAGAAGGAGAAGTCGGAGACCCCCCAAAGTTACCTAAAGTATGATCAGAGTGACTAGAGAAGTCGATATACCCATGTCCGTCTGTCCGTATGAACGCCTAGATCTCAGAGATGGTAAGAGCTAGAGTAACCAAACTTTCAGATAAGATCCCTTATTAATCCATAGGAGACAAGTTTATTTTATTTTTTTGATATCGGGACTACATTATATAGCTCCCATAGGCGTGTTTCAGAGGACTTCGAAAAAAATCAAAAGTTTTCGATGGATAATTCGTTTGCTTATGAAGATATCATAACCAAATTTGGCAATCGGAAGTTTTTTAGAAACCCCCAGCACTGTACCAAATTTTAACAAAATCGGTTGACTATATCATATAGGTCCCATAGGATCGATCGGTCGAAAATTTGTTTTTTGCACAAAATTCGTTGTGTTTCGTTTATTTGTGAAGATATTGTAACCAAATTTGGCATTAAGAAGTTTTTTAGAGTTCCCAAGCACTATACCAAATTTGATCAAAATCGGTTGACTATATCATATAGCTCCCATAGGACCAATCGGTCAAAAAATCGTGTTTTGTACAAAATTCGTTGTGTTTCATTTATTTGTGAACATACCGTAACCACATTTGGCATTAAGAAGTTTTTTAGAGTTCCTAAGCACTGTACCAAATTTGATCAAAATCGGTTGACTATATCATATAGCTCCCATAGGATCGATCAGTCGAAAAAAACGCTTTTTGTACAAAATTTGTTGTGTTTCGTTTGTTTGTGAAGATATTGTAACCAAATTTGGCATTCAGAAGTTTTTTAGAGATCTTTCACACTTTACCAAATTTTATCAAAATCGGTTGACTATATCATATAGCTCCCATAGGGCCGATCGGTCGAAAAAAAGTTTTTGATTAAAAATTCGTCTGTTTTTGGTTGTTTATGAAGGTATCATAATCTAATTTGGCAATCAAATGTCTTTTGGTGTTCTTAAGCAATTTACCGGATTTTATTGCAAGCAGTGGTACAGGGTATCCCAAAGTCGTCCGCGCCCGAATTTAACGTACGCCATCTTTTTTTAAAAGATTTTTTCAAGTATTCCGCAATATCTCGTGAACAAAACTTTGTGTCGACATAAAAGACAATTAGATCGAAAGGTATTGATGTGTTCTTTAAGGTGATATACGATATGTACAGATAGGTAAAAATTATTGAAGTTACAAGCAACCAAAGTCGAAAAATAGACCATTAGACCAAAATTACAAATTTTCTGTTTGCTTTTTATTAACGAGAAAAAAATTTTAAAAATTATGTTAAGCTTTAAGGCCCATACGCAGCAGGCAAAAATTTCGCACGAAATGTCAAAACTTCATACAAAAAAAAAAAATTCCCTTTCTTTTACAAACATTTCGAGCTTCGAGCCTTAGATCTTCGAAATCGGATAGGAACTATAGATGTTGTGGAACAATGAACGAAAAATCAGGACTACTGCAGCATACAAATTCGTGAAGACTAACTGAAAGCAAACGAAAAACTTTGAGTAAAAAATTTTTTTTCATACAAAAGTGTGATTGACTGAAGATTGGAACTTCCGTACATGGTTCCATAATATCTACAGTTCCTATGCGAAAATAATTCTCTTTCACGGAATGACAAAATTTCATATAAAAAAAAATCCCAAATGTAATATCCCAAATTTTCGAACTGCGTATGGGCCTTTAAGCTTAACATAATTTTTAAAAATTTTTTTTCGCTAATAAAAAGCGTACCGAAAATGTGTAATTTTGAAAAATGGTCAAAAATTACAATTTTTTCGACTTTGGTTGCCTGTAACTTTGATTTTTACTTAATGTGTACATATTATATATCACTGGAATGAACACATCAATACCTTTCGATCTAATCGTCTTTCATGTCGATACATTTTTGTTCTAGAGATATTGAGGAATAACTGAAAAAAGTGCCCAAAACATGTTTTTCGAAAAAATCTCGTAAACGTTGCTTAAGAAAAAAAATGAATGTCATTTTCGTGTTTCTCGAGCCAAAATTACCCTAAAAACACTTTTTTACGAAGGTTCATTTTTTGTGTAAACTAGTGTTATTTATGTTCACGAGATATTCACGAATAACTGAAAAAAGGCTCAAAAACATATTTTTCGAAAAAATCTTGAAAACGTTTCTTAAGAAAAAAAATTGAGTGTAATTTTCGTGTTTCTCCACCCAAAATCACCCTAAAAAACACTTTTTTACGAAGGTTTACTCGATGACCCTTAAATTTGTCAACTAGTGTAATCGGCCGTGCATTAGAAAACGAAAGAAACAAAACGAGCAATTTTATTCGGATTCGTTTTTGTGTGCTCCCAAAACTGAATTTTTAGCTGTCGCCATCTACTCATATTTCCCTTGCTTTAATTCTTTCGAGGGAAATTATCCACGACTATGCTACTCCTATTACAAGGGAAATTTTTTGTTATGCAAGACATGAACTATTTAAGCAAGACATGAACATTTTTTATGCAAGACATGTACCATATAAAATTAATTAAAAATATTTAACAATAACTATTCAACTTGAAATCGGCATAAATAAAATCTAAGAATATCAAAAAATATTTAAAAAATTATTTCAGTTTATAATGCGTACACTTTTCAAACTATTTTGCCAATTCGTTTTAATTCCTCTTGCTACAAAACATTCAGTTTCAAATCACGTAAAAAATCCGTTTTGATAAAATTGGGAGCACCAAACATTCGGTTTCAAAACGAATCCGAATTTGTTTTTTATCTTTTATTAAAGATGGCGTACGTTAAAGTCGGGCGCGGACGACTTTGGGATACCCTGTACAACTGCATGCAATAAAATCCGGTAAATTGCTTAAGAACACCAAAAGACATTTGATTGCCAAATTAGATTATGATACCTTCATAAACAACCAAAAACAGACGAATTTTTAATCAAAAACCTTTTTTTCGACCGATCGGCCCTATGGGAGCTATATGATATAGTCAACCGATTTTGATCAAATTTGATACAGTGTTGAAGTTCTCTAAAAAACTCCTGAATGCCAAATTTGGTTACAATATCTTCACAAACAAACGAAACACAACGAATTTTGTGCAAAAAACATTTTTTTGACCGATTGGCCCTATGGGAGCTATATGATATAATCAACCGATTTTGATCAAATTTGGTACAGTGTTGAACATCTCTAAAAAACTTCTGAATGCCAAATTTGGTTACAATATCTTCACAAACAAACGAAACACAACGAATTTTGTACAAAACACGATTTTTTGACCGATTGGTCCTATGGGAGCTATATGACATAGTCAACCGATTTTGATAAAATTTGGTACAGTGCTGGGGGTTTTCTTCCGATTGCCAAATTTGGTTATGATATCTTCATAAGCAAACGAATTATCCATCTAAAACTTTTGCTTTTTTTCGAGGTCCTCTGAAACACCCCTATGGGAGCTATATAATGTAGTCCCGATATCAAAAAAATAAAATAAACTTGTCTCCTATGGATTAATAAGGGATCTTATCTGAAAGTTTGGTTGCTCTAGCTCTTACTATCTCTGAGATCTAGGCGTTCATACGGACAGACGGACAGACGGGCATGGGTATATCGACTTCTCTAGTCACTCTGATCATACTTTAGGTAACTTTGGGGGGTCTCCGACTTCTCCTTCTGTACGTTACATACATTTTCGGCTTGCACAAACACAATATACCCTTTGTACCATACGATACAGGGTATAAAAAAAAGTAATAGTTACAAGAAGCTACAATAGAACCATACATTGAATGAAATCAGCTGACTTTTGGGGCTGCTGCAAAGTACCAGGGATGCACAGGAAAATATTTACTAATTATAATTTTAATGCCTGGATATATATAGTTTTTTCTCTATGTTCCTAAAGTTTTTATTTGACTTTATGCCAAGGTTCCAGCTTTTCCGCCCACTGTACAAAAATTTTGGAACATATTTTTTGTTGAATAGGGTTTTGGATCTTTAAGCCCAGCTATTCGTTAGTGCTAAAAAATTATCATAATCGCTTAGAAGGCAAAACTTTGCTGGATAATTTTTATGTAGAACTTATAGCTTAGGGTCATAATTAGAATTCTTTTCAAGAATATCTATATATACAAGCAACAAAAATATATTCAAAGATGGCGTACGTTAGAATCGGGCGCGACGGATTCTGAGATAACCTGTACCGCCACAATGCTTAAGTACGCCGAAAATCTTTAGATTACCAAAATTGCTTACGATATCTTCATAAACAAACGAAAAACGAACGAAATATGCCCTGAAACTTTTTTGAACAAACGTTCCTTTAGCGGCTATAGTCAACCGATTTGCATAAAATTTAGTACAGAGCTTGAAAACTCTAAAAAATACTTCCGACAACTAAATTATGCATTTAAAAGCTTTTTTTTTTCGAGGTACTCTGTAGTACTCCTATGGGGGCTATATAATATAGCTCCGATATCAAAAAAATAAAATGAACTTGTTTTCCGCGACTTATTCGAAAGTTTGATTGCGCTTGTTCTTACCAGCTCTGAGATCTAGGCGTTAAAACGGACGGTCACCCTGATCATAATTTAGGTAGCTGTGGGCGGTCTCCGGTACAGGGTGAAACAATAGTGGCAACTATACTTTTTGGCCAAAATCTGGACCTTTGGCGTTGTCTATGGTCTTTCGGCTCCAATTTTTGCATAATCGTACACAGATGTAAATCCAGACTGTCTGGGGGGTGGTGTCGCTCTTTGGGGTGTGCTTGCACGGAAAGTTGTCTGATTGTCACGTGGGAGTGACCAGCGACGATTCCCTAACTAACCGATCCAAGCAGCTCACAACCTCCAGCTTTACACTAGGTACTCTCTGGTCAGCCCCTGGATAACCCTTTCCAGGGGTGAGCTAATGTGAGAAGGCGGCCTCTCAGGCGCTCTGCGTTTCGAGGACGTTTTTGCAAGGAAGCGTTAAGTGGATATCTACTACCATGCAAGGGAGTCGAAGGCCCTGTCAGCCGTCATTTCCTTTCAAATCCCATGACTACGAAAGTATTACAAAAGCCTCGGATATGGAGGCGAGCGGTACAGGCCTAGAAGAAGAAGAAGATACCCAATTCAGGCGAATCGACATTTCTGCACCTGCTTCAATATTGACCGCTAAGCTACATTTTTTGTATTTCACACCAAGATCTATCTGACTTGTTTACGATCTGATCTTTGATAGCTTCTGAAACATAACAATTGAAAAACCTATCATTGCTATCTGGTCACCCTATATTTAAATACTTGCATTTTTCAAAAACAAAACGGAAGTCCGACAAAAACTAGAAAAAACAAAACATTTGCCTGAACATTTTCTAAAGCGGCGCATGAACAGACATCACAAATCCCAAATGCTGCAGCTGCTCACAATGTGCCAATCGGCAGTAGTAGATCGTATCTATTGTACAAAACGGTTTCAATTGTTTTTCAATTGCTTGAGAAATATTCGATAAACGCTTAAGGTTTATGTATGTATCTACTTCTCACTGACAACATTTTCTTTTCCATTTGAAATCCACAGCCGAGAACGATGACATGGGCTGTGTGGAAATACTGGCCACAGCCGTATCGGTGCTAATCATGGTATTAACATTTCCTATATCGGTGTTTATATGCTTTAAAGTTGTCTCCGAGTATGAGCGTGCCGTAATCTTTCGCATGGGTCGTTTACGTAGCGGTGGTGCTCGTGGTCCTGGTGTATTTTTTGTGCTGCCCTGCGTCGATGACTACTGTAAAGTGGATCTGCGTACGGTTTCCTTTGATGTACCGCCGCAGGAGGTGCTGTCCAAAGACTCTGTGACTGTGACTGTTGATGCAGTGGTGTATTATCGCATCAGTGATCCACTTAAGGCCGTCATTCAGGTGTCCAACTACAGTCATGCAACACGCCTGCTGGCTGCCACAACGCTGCGTAATGTACTGGGCACGCGGAATCTTTCAGAGCTGCTAACCGAACGTGAAACAATTTCGCATACCATGCAAATGTCACTGGACGAGGCAACGGATCCCTGGGGTGTAAAGGTGGAGCGCGTGGAGATGTAAGTATTTGCTGAAGAATACGGCGTTATCTTGATTCTTGTGATTTATGTAGGTATAAGCAAGAGGATCTAGGAAACTATAAACTATAACTATAAATTACAGCACACCCACAACCAGTCCACCCATTTTACACCTCGAACCTGAATTTCGTTGGGGACTTCTTGAGTTATCAGCAATGACAAACTTTATCTGCTCTTTTATTAGATTTGCTTGGCAGGGCACATACCAATCTCTCGCGCAGCTCGATTTTGGGCTCAAATCCCCCCAAGAATCATGATATACAATCAGTGCCCATCACTACTCATAATCACAGAGAATATATCTAGTGGTTTCATCGTCTTCGAGACAGAGTCTACACTCTGAAGAATACGATAGGCCCATTTTCTGTAGATGGTATAGTGTAGTGCACAGATAGGTATGCTACCAGGAGTTTTAGGTCCGCTCTGCCAAGACCTTTTGTCTTGATCATATCCAGAGGTTTGACAAGCGCTTTTGCTTGTCGCAGCCTAGGAGATAGGAGAGCCAGTATCTCCTATGTATGTTCCCATGCAGCTCATTTGTTTACCATGGTCTTGATTGTGGACCAACCAATACCACAGAAAAGCGCAAGAGATATAGTCGGTGTGGAGGCATCCTGTCGTGCTAGATCATCAGCGATCGCGTTTCCAGAGTGTCCAAGTACCGAACACAGCACTACTCTGATTAGGGAAGACAGGAGTTGGAGGTAATAATGGCATTCTTTAACCATCCTGGAGGAGATGCTCCATGATGATAGTGGCCTGATAGCAGCTTGGCTATCTGAATAAATGAAAATGTTTGCTCCCCTAGTTCCCTTATGAAGGTTGCTATGGGCGCAGATCTCTATGGCATGAATCTCTGCTTGAAAGACGCTGGGCCAAATGCCCATTGCTATAGAGATTCTGGTGTTGGGTCCAGCGACTCCAACACCTGCACCCTGTTTAGTTTTGGACCCATTCGTGCACCATTGTTGCCACCGTAAGTTTCCACAGGGGCTGCCTTCAGCCCAAGTCTCCCGACTTGGGAAAAGAGATATAAATTTCTTGTTGTGAAATAATTCCGCGATCATAAGATCTGATCTAGTGCAGATCGATACGTCAGGAGAGGAATTTATAAGTGCGGCATGTCCAGTGTCACTTGCTAAGAGTGCAGATATGATCTGGATACGTAGTAGACTCTGCATGGCTGACTTTTTGATGAGAATGTGCAGTGGTGTAAGTCCAAGGACTGACCCCATGACAGCTGTTGGACAGATACGCATGGCTCCCGAGAGAGATATGCATACTAATCTTTGAAGCTGGCTGCACTTCTTAATGGCCAAATTTTGCCACCACACAAGGGCTGCATATGTGATGATAGGCCGTACCATCATACGGTATATCCATTCTATAATATAAGGGCTGAAGCCCCATGTGCTGCCGAATAATTTCCTACAAGCCCACAGAGCTCGAGTAACTTTGGAGAGCACTTGCTCTAAATGGCAGTTGCAATTGAGTCGTTTGTCTAGGACCACTCCAAGATATTTGACCTGGTCTGAATACTCCACCTTAGTGTTATTTATAACGAGGTTCCGAAGCTTCATGTTGTATCTCTTCGTGATGGGAACAATCGCAGCTTTCTGGGGGTTGATGCTAAGCCCTTCGCTTAGACACCAGTTCAGGGTTATTTGTAGAGCATTATCCATCATCTCTATGATATTTACTCGTCACTATGATAGCCAGTTCATCTGCGTAGCCGATGAATTCATAACCAAGCACTGTCAACTTAGTTAACAGTTCATCGATCATGAGAGCATAGCAGGGGAGATAACACACCTTCTTGTGGACAACCTTTTACAGCTCTTATGCAGACTGTTGTACCATCTAGAGATGAAGTTAAGTTCCTTTTGTCGGAGCTTGGATTCGATCCATGCGATCACATGTGGTGCTATGTAGTAGTGCGCCCACCTTACCTGATCTTTTTCACGAAATCACGGTCACCCCATCGCCGGGTTATTACATTATCACCACTGAAAGCTTACCTCTTCATACGTAGGCACAACATGGCTCAGCTAGCGGAGGATGGATGTTTATCCGCTTGACTATGTCTATTTTGTCGTACAGCTCAAAACATTCATTGTTCCATCGAGTACGGTAGTCGGTGGCGTAAAGGTCCAAAATACGGAATACTTTACTATTACTCATGCGCTTTACTCAGCGGCATTAAGCAGAACGAGTAGGATAAGCATCCGTACAATGTTAATTTCATCCGGCGATTGCCTCTTAGACCAAAGCAGTAATGATTGGCTAGAGTGATTCTCCGCATGGTCTCCATGCTGCCAAGGTAGACGCAGCCCTTGACAATATGTTTAGTTTAGTTAGCATCCAATCAGCTCATCTCTCAACTTGAGAAAAACATTTACTTCGCCTTGCTCTTATTCCCCACTAGACCCATCCTGTCAAGGGCTCCGCTAACATACGTTAATTTTATATATAAAAATGGTTCCTATCAAATGCACCACTGCACATCCATCTCGAATGCACACAGTAAATAAGATAAACACGTACCTATATATACTATTTACCCTTTCAGCAAGGATGTTTCCCTGCCCATTGCATTGCAGCGCGCAATGGCTGCTGAAGCGGAGGCAGCACGCGAGGCACGTGCCAAGGTGATTGCCGCCGAAGGTGAAATGAAGTCCTCGCGTGCTCTGCGTGAGGCTTCGGAAATCATTTCGGGCAGTACGTCAGCTTTGCAACTGCGCTATCTGCAAACATTAAACAGCATCTCAGCAGAGAAGAACTCTACGATTATTTTTCCACTGCCCATGGAACTGTTGACACCGTTCCTGCGACCTGCTACGCAGCAACAACCGCCGCCTCCCGTGCATCGGCATCAGCATCATCAGTGACGTTCGATGTCGGTGCTGCAGCCGTATATAGATGCCTTGCGAATGTGCGAGCTACAGCACGCGGATGACGATGACGATGATGATGGTATGGGCTATGTCTTATGAGTCTACCGTGACTAACGTGTGAAAATTAGTCTTATGATATGCCATAAAATATAAGAAACAAGTGGGGCTAACGGATGCAAATAAATGCCCTTAGGCAACCACGTACCACAGACCACCTAAGGATTACAGATGCAAGTTCCAAACGATGGCTTGCACACAAACGGGTAGCCACTAGGAAAGTGTTTTTGGGTAACCGACTTTCAGGTCATTTATGTTTTAATTGAATATAGACAATAGTTTTAATATAAAACATTTTTTTTTTTTTTTTTTTTAAATTTTAAAGCAATAATATGAATCAAAATAATATTTTATCATAAATGTAGAATGTAAAAAGAATCAATGTAAGTACATTTAAAAATAGGAAGAAAAATATAATTTTTTTTTTTTAATGCAAATTTGTATTGCACATTCGAGAATAATAAATAAATAAAAATTAAACTTTTTTTTAACTTTTAATTTTTAAGTGTGACCATATCTGATTTGCTTTAAACCCTTTATTTATTATTATTTATATTCACATACACTTTTCCACCAATAGCATTTTTATTTGGAATGAAATTTTTTATTTTACATTAAGAATCCGATTTTGAAACTTTTTTTTTTGGAAACTTTTAATTTTTTAGTGTGACCATATCTGAGTTGCCTTCAAACAATTTGTTATTATATATTGACATACACTTTTCCCAAGGAGTATAAAAATTTGCATACTCCTTGCACTTTTCCATTAATTTGAATATTATTAATTAATTCATTAAAATAAATTAAATAAATTTTTTTTTTTTTTTTAAGTTCCATACGCAGTTTTAAAATTTTTCCACGGAGTGACCAAACTTCATATATATCCCAAATTTTTGATTTTTTTTTTTTTTAATTTTTTAATTAGATTTTTCTTAGATAAACCTTATCTTCTAAACGAATAAAGATATTTAAACAATTTTTTTTCAATGAAAGATAAAATTGTGAATTTGAAATTCCTCGGAATGGAAAGATAATACATATCTACAAACTAGATAAGAATGTTATGATAAAATTTAAATAAACAATAAATGTCATTACCCCGTCTACAGATAAGGTCCAAAGGTCATGAGATTCGTCAGAGCCGTATAGAGAAAATCCGGGCCCGGGGGGAATATGTACCGTCCCCTCTATTACACCTTTAGCTTGAATCTGAGAAAACTACGTACCCGGGAGGAAATCCCCCCCTTTCCACCTCTCGACCTACCTGAGAATCGTTATACTATAGTGCCAACTACAACATAGACATTTTTCTTTTTTCGTTTACATAAGTCTACGTACCGATTTATTACTTATATTGGAAAGGGATTCTTATTCGTTTCATATTTTAAATGGTGCTTTGTTACAATGCGGGTAACACTTTTAAGATTGACATTAAACATTTTGGCTTAATCATCCAAAAGGGTACAGAAGGGGCCGCGCTGTGATAACATTTAATGCTCCTCCCTTGAACAAGCAGACGGACATGGGCATAGACATGACTGAGAGTCCTCAAGCGTTTTTATTCTTTGTGCCATACACAAAACTTTCATGCACTAACTTAATAATATAAATGAAATAAAAAAAAAAACATAAAATTTCAGATATGGTTAAAAAAACCTATAATAATTCGAGCAAGTTTTAAAGATATTTACGTATTATAGACGCTAAATGGGCTTATGAAACTTGGCCAGCCTTTAATATTTCCTAATTGTGTATATAGTGCTGCAAGTGCAGCTTCAGCTTATTCCTTAACGATCCAACTATCATTATAAGATATAGATATGCATTTTATTTTCTAGTATGTTATACCAATAAATAGGGCACTGGAAATACTCAACTTTATAAGGTACAAATCAAGTGCATGCAAAACAGTCTTTCGGAGTTCGAATAATCTTTGGTAAGTATAATGTTTAATTAGAGCCAGGCTCTATAATTTAAAAAAAAAAAAAAAAAAACTAAAGCGATGTTTATACTATCTTAGAAGCAAAAATGAGATGCATTGTTTGAAAAATGTTTTAGATTTCATAATATTAAAAAAAAACGAAACATAGTGTTTACGCTATTTATACATAAGACATGCATGTATTTGTATAAAGTATGTGTATAATGTTTTATCAAAAAATTTAGATATATATATGGTAGTTAGCCAAATGTCTATTGGAAATTCTGAAGACTAACAAACATAACAAATAAAAACAATTACATACACAATTATAAAAGATATACAAGGTTTTAAGGTAAGGGTTTAGGGTTAAGCCAAAAAATTTTCTACAAAATATATATATCCAGTGCCTCGCTTAGCTAGTCAACATGGTATTCCGTGCGATGTGGCGAGCCTTGGCGTTTCTCAGCTACAAAAATATTGCTCTTTCCAGCCACGCTGGTCACACCACGTAGTCCTGTATTTTGGAAATATATGAGCATATACTCCTCACCATGCCGCAGTCCTACATCGTCGGCAAAGTCTAAACGCACTTGCTCCTCATTAGCCTCTTGGCGACGACGCAAGCGTTGCCTATTATGATGATGATGCCTGCGTGGGGCTGGCGTATCAAAATATTCGCGTTCTCCACCCGATTCCCCGGATGAGGGCGACTCGGCTTGGTTAACGTACTCATATGCCGCATAATCCGCAAAGCTGTCAAAGTTTACACGATAAATGCCTATCCAATCATTGGAGCGTTCCTCAAAATCAGTGGGCTTGCGATACTCGACGGTATTCTCATCCCCAATATGCCAGATATTGATTGGAGTAAAAACAACGCAGGTCTCGCGATAATTTGGATATAGCTTGATTGTAAAGTCACTGGTAACGGGCTTATGGTCGCTTATATTATACACTGGATGTGATTTATAAGAACATTGTTCAATGGCCAGCTGCATGCCGGGCAGTCGATTTAATGGCTGCACTGCATACATTATGCGATCTGTCCAGGCGGGTCTACGTTTAAGATCGTATTCAGAAGTGCCCTCTTTGAATTTAAAGGTGGGCGGAAAAGCTGGTAAGCGTTCGTGCAACACTTGAAAGGCTTGCTGAGTTTGTTCACGGACATGATAAAGCTGATCGCGTTTAATAAGCGCCTCTTGTTTTTGCTCATCATTAAGAGCATCGCGCACCTCCACGGCGGAGTCATTGCCTTCCAGCCGAAAGTTGAGATCGCCAAACCAAAAGACATAGTCATGATCAAAAATCTCACGATAACGCGCCACATGATAATGATGATGTTCCAATATTTGCTTATAATCCTCTATGCGTTCGTCCAGCTGATGGTCATGGGCAGCCAAGTGAGCCACAACAAAAGCCAAGCCGCAGCCATAAAGCGTAAAGCGTATACTGACCGCACCCTTGTTACCCCAAATGCCACCAAAGCCAGTGCGCGTAAATTCAGCCTCAATGTCGCGCAAGTGTTCCACGTGCGGCCGACGTACAAAAATGGTCAAAAGCAGGCCCTGCATTTGTTCGGTCTTGACAACAACGTAGTCGTATGTGCGCAGCAGCTCCTTAGCCTTATGCGTCCATGGATCTGACTTGAAAAGTCCCAACACCTGTTGCTGTGGCTGTACGTTTACCTCCTGTAATCCCATAGCATAAATATCAGGCAAATTATCATCCACGCTGCTGGCATCGCTGGCATCATGCAAACCTAGCAGCTGCCGCAATGATATATTGTCCGGAAAGCGACTGCCAACATTCCAAGTAATCACATAGGCACGATATGTTGCAAGCTGTTGACGTGCATTTTGGCCGCTACTGGTGCTGCTCTCAGCCTGTTGTTGTTGTATGGGCGCGTCGTCGTTACTCATGCTAATGGCATTTTATTAAAACAAAAAAAATGCACAAAATGTTAATGCCAATGCGTTAACGCATTTTAAATAATAACTTTGCGTAATTTAAGCTTACCTTATGTTTATATTGTTGCTAATTACTTCAGTTGAATGATGATGTCGTAAGCGCGGCCAACTGCTTTGCTTTTATAACGTTTGTTGAATATCTTGTTATTGTAGTAGCTTTGGCTCAGCTCTGTGTTGTCTATGCATGAAGTAATCGACAAACAAGTGGAACTTACGGCATATGTTTGAACGACTCACAGAGCATGGTAAATAAAATCCGAGCCCCAGTCAGAATGCGCGAGTTATTAATTAAAAACAGCTGTGTGTTAATCGATAGCTGCATATCGATAGGCATTTATTGCAGCTGTTTTAAATAACAAAAATTGCGCAAGTACATACAAATGTTTTACGCAAGATTTAGCAAAAATGTCAACACAAAGTTAACAATAAAGTAAATTTAATACTTTCTGAAAATATTAAAAAATATGTCTATAACGTACAATGCTGCCAAATACTATGCAATCTGGCTTGCAGCACTAAATGTTTTGTGCAATTGTGCAACACTAAGCAGCTTGTGTTTTTGTTTTTCCTTCCTGCATTGTTTTGTGGTGTTATTTTTGTTTTATTGATGCACAATTGATAAGCAATTATAATATATATAGAGCACACAACGGCAGCTAAACAATTCATTTTTTATTTTTATTTTACTATGATTAGCTGTACTGAGCGTGCCTTCAAGTGATTATAAAACTAGCCGAGTGTGTCGTTGACGTCGTGCCAGCCAACCAAACATATTGCTCTGGTTTGGCTTTTTGTTTGCTTTCTTCGATACTGACGTCGCCGTCGTCGTATTTATTATGTAAATTTCACGGAAGTGTACATTGAAATCAAAAGCGCTCAAAACTCTTACCCAAAAACTCACAAACACAGCAGCCAACCGTGAGCATCCTTCAGTTAAATACAACAGGCGCCAAGTTGAACGTACTCTGGATTATTATTGTTTATTTTGAGCCTAGTCCAGGCGTACGCAATTATTTGCTTAACTACTAGTCACGCGCGTTTTTTTATACGAGCTTTTAACATTTTCACTTTTAACCTTGGCAACAACACTACAAAAAAGTGCAGCACTTTTGGTTAGGTCAGTCTGTGCTATTGTATCGGTATGTACATACATTTGATATTATGTATTCAATTTACGCATTTTAACAAACATTTACTTGACAATTTGCAGCCGCCTTATAAAATGTCCAGCACACCAAAAGCCGCCGCCGCTGCTGCAGCTGCTGCAGCCATTACCACTGCAACGACAACGACGCCGCCTGCTTCCGATAATGCGGCAAATCCGGCCAACAGCAGCGGGCGTAATCAATTGCGGCCTGTAAAATATGATTATGCGGATTCATTTGCCTGCACCTACGTTGTTTCGGTCGTCGCTGCGTCCATAGCTGAGCTGGCCACCTATCCGTTGGATCTCACAAAAACACGCCTGCAAATTCAAGGCGAGTCAGCCAGCCTAAGCGCGGCCGCAAGTGCAACATCTAATGGTGCGGGTCAAGCCACAGTTACCATGGCCAAATCCAATGTGAGTAGTTCTTGTATTGCTTTTGTGACGCTCACAATGCTTGCCATTGCTGTTTGTATGTTGTTGCTGTAGTTTTGGTTTGCATGTCCAATCAACGATTTCGGCACTTGTATATTTTAATAGTTGGCGACAGTTTGAAGCATCGGAATAAACCCAAAAGTAGATTGTAAATGATCATAAATGGTTTACATCCAGCTTATCAACATCATAATTCATGCTAATGGTTAATCTTGCATTTGTTTGGTTAGTTATCGTTAAAAGAAATTGCAATCGCCTGAATTTATCAGTAAAACTGATAGCCAAAAAATAAGTTGAAAATATTCCTGTACCATTTCAATGTCTAGAAATTGAAGATAAGACGTCAGCAATACATATAGCAGGCATATGGCCAGATGATTGACAGGCAGTGGGCGTGTTTAAGTTGGCTTGAAATAGATCATTTTAAAAGAACTTAAAATAGAAGAAAAATATGTATTTTAAATTTGTAGTTTTGGTTCATGCCAGCCCAACGTTAGAACGTTTTCAAACTCTTGCCAACAATTAAAATCATTTTGAAAGAAACTTAGGAACTTTAGCTTTTGTATAATATAGTTTATCAAAACTCAATGCTATAATGCTTTATACCTTAGCTGCACCGACATACAAGACATTGGTTTGCTGGACATTTAGAGCTTACATATCTCTGGCTTTAAACCATATATGCCTTTAAACGACCCAAGCAAACCCCCTGCTAACTATATTATTAACTTGTAGTATTAATTTTTCTTTTTGTTCTCATGCCTCGAATGTGTTGCCAATCCACTCTCCCTTTTGCTGTACCATACTTACACTATAAGTTTATGTTCAAAATTTTGTCGACTCTCAATATAAATGCTACCCATTATTAGATGCAATACCGCGGCATGATGGCCACCGCAATTGGCATTGTACGTGAGGAGGGCGCCCTCAAGTTGTGGCAGGGCGTGACACCAGCGCTCTACAGACACGTCGTCTATAGGTGGGCAATAACTCTCTCTACCATATTCAAAATTCACATTATTTAATTTAGCCTAGTCAACAGCTATGTATATATTATTTTTATTAATCTTTATATCATTATATAAAACAAAACTAATTTACACTTATACCTTATTCCAATTTCCATAGTGGCGTGCGCATCTGTAGCTACGATCTAATGCGCAAGGAGTTTACACAGGGTGGCACTCAGCCGCTGCCGGTTTGGAAGTCGGCCATTTGTGGTGTAACAGCGGGCGCAGTGGCTCAATGGCTGGCATCTCCCGCCGATCTGGTCAAGGTGCAAATACAAATGGAGGGCAAACGCCGATTAATGGGCGAGGCGCCGCGTGTAAATAGCGCTGCGCATGCTTTTCGTGATATTGTGGCGCGTGGTGGCGTCAAGGGACTGTGGAAGGGCAGCATACCAAATGTGCAACGTGCCGCGTTGGTTAATCTGGGTGAGTCAAGGCTCAAAAAATTTGATTTGGCTTTAAGGTGGATCATTGACCATGAACTAGAAAAAATGTTTTACAATGCTCATTTAAATTCAGGATCTACTATAGATTTATGTTCAGAACTAAAATATTTGACCTGGTTAAGCTTAAACACCTGACAAAATTGTAACTAGATTGAGTTTATACCAGTGCTACTTTTAAAGAGCACTGTGGCGTAAGCTGTCTATTGAGTTCATGTTAAATAAATGAAATAAATGCCTGGAAATGGCTTGTTTTAGAAAATTGAGCCTGAATACATTTTGCTATAAATCTTTAAGAACTTGGCTCAATTTGTTATATCGCAAACAAATTTATACCTGTTGATCATTTGATTCCAATCCAAATTGTATAACTCCGACAGCATAATATGTATCTCTTAATATGTACTTAATTATTTAACTAATACTATGCTTATTCTTTGTCCAGGTGACCTTACTACATACGATACAATTAAGCATTTGATTATGGAGCGCTTAGAAATGCCCGACTGTCATACAGTGCATGTGTTGGCCTCGGTTTGTGCCGGTTTCGTAGCTGCCATAATGGGTACTCCAGCTGATGTTGTGAAAACACGCATTATGAATCAGCCCACCGATGAGAAGGGCCGGTAAGTAGCACATCAGTTGTCTAAAGATTAGATTAAGATTTGTATTTTATGATACACACTAAATAAATTGAATATTTTGCAGTGGACTGCTTTATAAAGGCTCTGTAGATTGTTTGCGTCAAACTGTTGCCAAGGAGGGCTTTGCGGCTCTCTATAAAGGATTTTTACCTTGCTGGATACGTATGGCGCCTTGGTCGCTAACCTTTTGGCTATCCTTTGAGCAGATACGAAAAATGATTGGTGCCTCCGGTTACTAAGCATTAAAGAAAAATCAAAAGAAAATTCTAAACACAAACTAATTGCTGAGCTAGTTTAAACAAAAAAAAATAATAAAAATTATGAAATTGTTTGTTAAGTAAATATAAAAACAAGTGCTATTAATACGGTACAACCAGTACAAGGAGACTCAAATCCAAGCATGCGTAACACACACACACACACACATACACACAACTACATCCACAAAATATTAATTTTAGTTTGGTTAAAACTTATGTTTTATCGGTTTAATATTTGTATTATTTTTAAGAAATTCAGTTTTGTTATTATTGTTGCATCGAAAAGAAACAAAATAAAAGTTGTTATAAAATTATCAATTTAAAATCAAATGCAGAGAAAGGTTTAATCTTAATGCTTGTGTACAATTATGGGAATCGATTTGTATAGTATGTATAGTAATTTTTTTATTGGCGAAAAAGCTCTTTAAAACCATTTGATACTTTACCAAGTCCAATAATGAACAAAACCTGTTTTAATATACGTATGTACATATACTCTTAAATAAAAATCATACAAATCGTCGAAATATTTCCATCAAATGAACGAATTTATTTTGAATAAATAAATGTGTATTTTTTTAATTTGTTGTCGTTAATAAGATTAGGTTAGAACTGGGTTCCAGCGCTAAGTTGTCTTTTTGGAATTACTGTTTTGCATAAGTTGGTATACTCGTAAAGCAGAGATTTTTGGGCAGCATCTTTCTTGATAAGCGCCAACTTCCAGATACAATTAGCCGATTCTGCTTAATCAAAACTTACACCACAAAATTGGTTTCTTGGAATTTTAAAAATGCATTTTTGAGACATCTAAATCTAATAGGAATATTTTTATAGTAAAATGGCAACGAGTCTCGCTAATGTATTTGGATTCTCATTCATGATAAAGTTGCAGACGGACAAAACAAATGCATGGTTAGTTGTGAAATGTATCTTACTTAGATGCACATTAGCCAAAACCAGTTTTAAGGTTAAACACCCATAGGCTGGGTTAGGTTAGTTAATTATTATAAATTATTAATGAGTAATAATGAGAGAAGTAAGCTGGTTGGCGTCCTTTCCTTTCTATCTGCGTCTTATCTCCGCAGCAACAACAGAATTCGTGAAATATGCATTCTACGTTACAGCTCCTGTCACCATTCTGTGCCAGCATCGGTAGAGTTTGGATGTTCCCGTTCTGCCTTGTCTGTCACTATCTTAGATATTTTTATATTCGTCACTGCAAGAGATGCTGCTAGCTGGCGCACTCGTCCACCCCTTGTTACCGGGTATGCCAGACTGACCAGGTACCCAGCAGGGTATGATTAAGTGACACTGAATATAGTTAAGCATCCCCAGCGGGTTACGAATAAGATGACGCTTCGTGGTGTGCGATGACAGTGACTTGATAGCAGCATAAGCTTTTGTTCAAGGTGTCTTTCAGTCTTGCCACTAGCCAGACTGCGTATATCTCCGCCTGAAATTCGCTGCACCAATTGGGAAGACGGAATCCTATGCTTACTACCGTCTTCGAGACATCTGTGTAGTTTCTTAGCTCGTTCTGCGCAATGGAAACTTTTCGCTTACAATCTTGTCTCTCCGGGAAGAACCATGACGAACTTGTCGTTTAATTTCTGCAAAGCTTGAGCTGAGTCTTTTATTATTATTAGTTCCTTGGTGTAATTACAATAAATATGTGGAACATATAAAGTAAAGACGCCGCTCATAGTAAGAGCATAGGGCGGAGACGAAGGTTTTCCATAATTGTCTGTCAAGAGATTTTTGCCGGATTTCACCCCATGAGCCAAACTGCCGATGCTCAGCATGGATGGAGCGCAACCATGTGGCACTTGGGCGGCCAGGCCTACGTGACCCTTGGGGATTCCACTCAACAGCCATTTTCGCAATTTTGGTGTTGTCTTTCCGGAGTGTGTGACCAATCCAATGCCACTTCCTAATTTTTACCTCGAGTTCTATTGGAACATTCTCGGATATGGTGAGAAGTTCTGTATTTGAAATTACTCGTGGCCAGAAGGTTTTTAGTATACGTCGAAGGCATTTATTAGTAAATACTTGTAATTTCTGTCGGATGCGTTCCCGTGACCTTCCACGTCTCTGAGCCATAAAGAAGGATTGTTTTGACACTTGTGTTGAAGATTTTTAATTTGTTACGGCGCGAGATGCAGTTTGAGGCGCAAATTTTCTTCATTTTGTGAAGTGCCTGACGGGCTTTGCCAATGCGAGCCAAAACATCCTCGTCGGCACCTCCATCCTTTGTGACGATGCTGCCGAGATAGCAGAAACTTGCAACGTCATCGATCGTTCTTGAGCTATTGTCTATTTCTATAACGAGCGGCGAGGTGTTGGTAGTTTCCAAACGCACTAACTTGGTTTTGTTGAAGTTAATTTTTAAACCAATTTTTTTTTGGCGTATTCCGCTAGGAGCCCAAGTTTACCTTTAATGCCTTGTAGGGTGTGAGACAAGAGACAAATGTCGTCGGTATAATCCAAATCATGAAGCTTTTTAAAGGGACGCCAAGTAATGCCAGCAGAAGGGAAGGCATCGTTGGTTTTTTGAAGTATGTACGTCATCAAGAACTGTAATAAACAACAGCGTTGACAGAGCGCGGTGACTCTTTTATTGGGCAGAGTTAAGCTCTTCAATTCGGCGCAATATATGAAATGTGCGACGATGTCGATATTCAGTCTGCCGAGCTTCAAGCACACATACTACTACTACTGTCGTCCTTCTCTCCTAGTGGAGCATAGGGCCTCAACAATCCTACGAAATCTGACTCTGTTTGACGCTTCGCTATTAATTTCACTCCAGGAGTATCCGGCATCTTGCAGTTCACGGTCCATGGTTCGGCGCCAGGTATGTGCTGGAGCCCCTGGGCGGCGACTGCCTTGCGGGTTCCATCGCAATGCTTGCTTTGTGATGCTGGTCGACGGTTTTCGCAAAGTGTGACCAATCCATTTCCACTTTCTTCGCTTAATTTCTACCACTGCTTGTGTGTGTTGAGTACGCTTCCAAAGGACTTCGTTCAAGATACGCTCTGGCCAACAAATCTTCAATATAAGACAGTGATAAAAACTTGGTTGCGTGTTTGTTTGCTTGCAGTGCTTTTCCACGTTTCGCATCCGTAGAACAAGGCTGATTTGACATTGGAATTGAATAGCCGTAACTTGGTGTTGACACTTATTTGGCTAGACTTCCACACTGCTCTCAATTGGCCAAAAGTTGACTTGGCCTTGCACACATATGTAGGTGCTATGAACCACACAAAAACAGGCACATTGCATGTGTGCTTCAAGTTCGAGAGATTTGATATCGAAAAGTCAAAGGTTATACTCTATTTTAGGCCTCCAGGATTTTCGTCTTGATCTCACAAAAACTAAACTAAACTGCCCTAAACATTTAGGGCAGGCACAGTATGCCTTTACATCGTGTATAGCTTTGTCAGTTGTATCATTCGACATTTGCACATAAGTAAACAAATTATTTACTAATTTAACTAACTATAACTAACTACTAGAAGCACTGTATACATTATAATATTGGTATCATGGATACTTCCAATAATCTTCGAGATGAGTTCATAGCTTTGGGAAACAAGCAAGTGCACAACCTATGCGACCTATGGCAAGACATGTTTGATTCGCAGACCTACGAGATCTACTTGCGCCGGCTATTTGCCGTTTCTATGGAATATCAACAAGATATTTTGAAAGAAACTCTACTTTTAAAGGAGCAATTATTGCTAGCAACGATGGAGAGCAAAACCTCAGATATGGACATAATAGCGGATTTAGAGCAAACCACCGCAGCTACACGAAACATTAGCTTGGAAAAGATATTTGCGCGGAATAACAAAGAGGTTAATGAAATTAAAACCGAGACCGAAGAGATGATTAACCAATTAACCAAGCTTAATGAAATAGTAGCTGAAGTAGTTGATGTCCCACTGCAGAAGGAACGCACTTCACTCAAACAAAGGCAATACGATCTACAAGAGATTATGCAAAACGATAAGGATCTTTTGGCCACTCTGCCGCCTTCTGCGGAAGTACATCAGCTGATTGAACCGCCTAAATCCTCACTTACTCCAAGTATTTTTGACAATATGTACGCACTCTATTATTGCGTGCTACATCATTTAGTAATCTACCATCAAGTGGTGCAGAAACATGGCACGCAAACCGAGCATTACGTATTTGCAAATCAGGCATATTTAAGAGCACAGCAGGAAATATGTAAATTGGATAACTACTTCGACGCCGTACGCATGTACTGGAAACAACGCTATGCCAAGAATTTGACCATTTTTATTAAAAACTTGCGCAAAAGAATTCACGATTTGTGGCAGTTAACTTACAAGTCCCAGGCCGAGCGAGAACTATTTGTGGAATTCCATAATGAAGACTATAATATGGAACTGGTGATAGCTCACGAACGAGAAGTATGCAAATTAGAAAAATTGTATTCAAATAATGAGCAGTTATTTAAGCTATATGCGGCACGCTCTGTTCTTTGGCAAAAACTGAAGCAGTTGTATGAAGGTGCAAGGCATGATGCGGCGTCTGTTGAGTATATATTACAGAAAGAACGTAAACGAGCTCTTAGAAAAAAGATACGTTTTTATGAGAAGCATATTACTCAATTAGTTGACGAATTTCGCGTTCGAGCGGAGGCAAAGTTTTATATTAACGGACGCGAGATTCTTGCGCATATGCACAATGATTGGGTATACATAGATATACAAAGCCGTAACCAATCGCTCTCGTAACAAGATTTTGACACACTTTTGGCTACACCTGCTTAACTTTTTAATATGTTCATTTTTTCGTATTTTTTTGTTTTTCAAAATTTGGCACTTCAATACAGTGGGCAATTTGGTGACCAATTAAAAATGTGTAGATCCACAACATAAAAACGAGCAGCAGCTGTTGGTATCATACTAATCTACAACAAATGAAGGACTTTAAATTTTCAGTTATATATGACAAGTTTTGGAGCATATTCGGCTGAACACGACTGCTTCAAGAAGCAGCTGCTGGATCTATGAACGAAAGCATTTAAATTTGCAATAACATCGATAAACTATTGGAATCTGCAAAACAATTCTAAATTTTAAAGTTGAACATGCACTGATACCTTCAGAGGAAACGCACAGGAATAATGAATGATCCACGACGGTTTTGATACAACGTAGCTTCTGGCCATGCTGCCGTCATCCATCGAGGAGGTAAAGCAGTTGTATCAGGCATGCTGCTGGATGCATTCAATCTAAATAAAAGGAAAACCTTTAAATTTGCAATAACATCGACAACCTTTTGGAATCTGAATCTACAAAAAAATTAGAAATTTTTTTACTAGACATGCACTGATACCTTCAGAAGAAACGCACAGAAATAATGAATGATCCACGACAGATTGAATATAACGTAGCTTCTGGCCGTGCTGCCGTCATCCATCGAGGAGGTAAAGCTGTTGTATCAGGCATGCTGCTGGGGATTCATTCAATCTAAACAAAAGAAACCTTTTGGCCATGCTGCCGTCATCAGTTGAGAAGCTACAGCTGTTGTATCAGACTTATGCTAAAATACTATAACATTTATGTTGAGCTTTAGATTTAATTAAATTAAAACTTTATTTTGGGTGTAGTCAACAAACAATTGGCTTATTTTCATCTTTTACTATCTTTAACGAGGCAGACACATTTTGTTAAACCTTTTATATTCTTTTCAAGACATCTCGAGCACTTTCCTTAAAAAAACTCAAAATGCTTGCATAGATAGTGAACTTTTTTCTTCGTTTGAACAACAGTACCACATGTTCTTACAACAATTTCCAGAAATTCTTTAATGCGAACTTTGATGAACTCTGTTTATATGCATAAACCGCTTTCTACAACTTAAAGCTTAAACTTGTAAAAGTAAATTATATGGCTTTAAAAACAATTCTTCTACTAGAACTACACAACAAGCTGACAATTCCAAATCCTTTGTTTGAATATGTTCGAAATCATTTCGACAGCTCAATTTGCATTATGTTTAAACATAGACTTATGTACATTAATTGTCTTATGTTTATGAACAATTGGCGGACTCCCATAAGCAAGATCCTATAGTGCATGGGGCCTGTAGGGCACTTATTGAATTTTGAGTTTCAATGTTATCCAGCAGGCGAAAATCTCTTAAAAACCATGCACAGTTGGATTTAAAAGCTAAAGCTTTGATTTACTTTTTGAGCTTTTCCATGCCCTTTCATTTTGAACACGTCTACTTGCTGTTCTGCATCTTTGCCCTTTATCACATATAGTTACTTTAGACTTCAGTTTTACCTGAGAGGTGTCATTAGTGTGAAATTTGTGCTACTTTGTATTAGGGCGCCAACGTATGAAAGTCCTCTTCAATACGCTCCATCACAAGCTAGGTGACGCTCAATCTATTTATTGATGGCTCTATTTCGCTTTAAAGAACATAATTTTTATACCATATTACGTAAACAAAAATTGGGCTGCTGCACTTACGGCACACCAGATGCACACATTTACGTGTCGGTCGGATAACTGGAAAGCCGTGCTTGCAATATCCTTCGCCGACTTCTGTTTATTTTTAACTAATGCTTATTTTCAGAAAGAAAGAAAGTGCAACTTGTAAATCCATTGGTCCTTTTTTGAAATACCTTAAAGGATTTCACTTTGCTTGTAAATAGTCAATCCTTTACAGATTTACCATAAATTGAAACTGTTTGGTTGAACTGCTCACAGCTTTCCGCATTTGTAAATTGCATTTGTTAATGCTTTACTTGTGAATATTATTCCATTTTATGTCAACATTTTAGCAATAATTAAACTCTTTTAAGGATTGAATGGCGCCTGAAAATTAAACAGGCATGATATTTATAGTATCGATACAGTCGTTTCTTTTTAATTAAATTGTAATGTCGTTGAGCAGCACTCTTTTTTTTATTGTTATTAAATTTCAAGGAGTATCATTGATATCGATATTGCCAAAACGTCACTAAAATATCAGACATATTTAAATCCTTGTTTGGCTAATGGCAATGTGTATCGTTAAAAGAAAACGGAAAAACTAAAGCATTTTTTTTTCTGGCATCTAAACTGAACAAATATAAAGTTTGCTTCTAAAGGAACCGACAAGACTTCATAAAAAAAATAGGCCAAAGCTACTTTCCCTTTCTAAACTATGCATGGTCTACAGAATAGATAAAGAACATTGACACAACGTTTCCAAGTTATTTTTTAAGTTTTTAATGATAATAATGTTATTACTGTTTGAACTCATACTTACTGTCTTAAGTTACAAAATATAACTAATTGTCTTAACACCCACTTAAATAAGAAAATATCTTAAGCATACTGGATTTTAGACATTAAGTCCATACATTTATATTTTCTTTGAATTCTTTTCAAGATTTATCAGTTTTTCAAGTGTTTTAAAGTTAATACATAGTGCAAAAACATTCATAGGCTTGTGTGGCATATACATATGTACATACATGTCTAACACTCGCACACATAAATAAATAATACGGCACACAAATTTAATATACTTACATATACATGTATGCATAAATATATATTTAAAATAGTGTTTCACATTTGGTTTTGGAATTAATGAAAAAGTACATAGGACAAGCAGCCAGCTCAAATTTGCAAAGTTTAATAACAGATGAAACCAATAAATATCTTTAATTTATATAGCGGCTGCCTATTTATGGAAATGCTGCTGAATTTACTTTTTCTGTATATTTTTGGAAATTGTTTTCTAGTTGGTCGTTAATGACATCGTATTTGCTTGACTAGAAATACAGAACAGTGCAACGAATTTACTCTAGGCCTAGCATCCAATTGATGCCTTGTACTATAAAGAAGATTAAGGGCTGCCAGGCGACAAGCCAGCGAATCCAGTCCAAAAGACGACCATATAATACATGAGGTTTCTCCCAGCTGCAAAATACCAAAACAAAATTTACTTAATTGAACACTGTGTATGTATATTATGCTTACGGATTGCGAAACATTTTTTGCAGATCAACCTTCTCCTTGCAATAAGGACAGGTCTGTTTTTTGCCCACAATGCACCAGCCGCGTATACAAAACTCATGAAATACATGATTACAGGACAACTTGTATGTATTCTCAATAACGCCCTCCTCTGTGGGGGATACTAACAATTTATTGCCACAAACAGCGCACACGTTTTGATCCAAATGCCGTGTGGGTATGCCCTGTGGGGTGTAATACTGAAGAAAAGAATTTGTTAAAAACTTCATGTCATACATGTGAATCCAGTTACTTACACCAATGGCAGCTGCCATTTTATCCGAACAGATTTCGGATATGTCACGTCCGAGCACTCCAATATAGAGGCCATAAAAACAAAACATAAGACCCGCATCCATCCATATATTTGGTGCTTGCGAAAAAACATAATTAATGCCCATAAAAGCTGACATAATGATCAAGTATCCAATTATGCCCAAACCATAGCTGAGCTTGTAGATAAAGTAAAACCACTTGTAGACAAGCCTGCCAATAAGTAAATGTTAATTAATATACAAAAGCTTTTTGTGTTAAACTTCGTGGCGCCGAAGATTTTATACGATATACGTTATTATAGAACAGAAATAGAAATACGTCCTCAACATTGAATTTAGGCACAATATAATTATTTATTTATGTTTAAACGTTTTTTTGTTTTTGATGAGTTAAATGAAAGAATACAATAATTCCCCCTGATAGTTGGCTCTATAACATTGCCTAAACTTTTCGAACCAACACTTCTTCTCCAAATCGGACATGACCCATTTCAATCTCACTTGAAATCATGTGAATAATTGATATTTCCATTAATATAATGGCAATATAGAAGAAAAACTTATGATAGGCATTTTTCCTTAGAGTTCTCTGCCAATCTACATGGTGGTGGGAAAGGGCTGTTTTTAACACGTCAACAGCGTGTTAAGCGTAAAAACATGCTGACGGTACATAAACACATAAATACACAGACACACTACTCGCCGAGTTAATTAGAAAATAGTATAAATACTTTGCCTATAAACATTTTTGCCTCACCTGGGCGTTGTGCCCTTGAGGGGTTTGGTCGTTGCAAAGCGCATAACCCACATGGTTATGCTTGTGAATATAATCCAAATTATGATGAATCGCAGCCATCCAAAGGAACATGATATTACCAGCGGAATAATCCACATGGCCAGAAGAGTAACAAACGAATATGAGCTATAATGGCGTTTCTTCCATTCTACAAGTATGATTTGTGCAACGACAAGCGTGACAAACAGTATGATAACCATTTCCGAGTGCATGGCGTCGTGGCCTTTATGTTTCTCCACCATCAGCTGATGTTCAGCGCTATTGAAATTTAATTTTTAGTTTATAATGCCAAGACAACTGCATTCAATGTCAATACATACCGCCTGCGCTCCTCCGGCGTCATATCATCCAGTGGCTGTAGAATTTTTTTTTATTTATTTAAATTGAGTACGTTGAAGTAAGTTATCATTGTCTTACCTTATTTAAGTCCACTGGCGCATGCAAGTCCATGTGCTGCTGATGCATGTTGTTAGTACAAGTTACGCTGGGGTTTTTATTAAACTTCGTTGTGTTTTATACAACTTAAAATTCGTCTATTAATTTAATCTAAAATGAAAACAAATAATGTTGCCAATATTACATATTGCGTGCGTTTGTATGCGTGTCTTGTATGTCTAGTCAGTTGGCAGGAGAACAGTGCTGTGAAACGCCATAACAGGCGAAAAGTAGTATTAACAAATCGAAATATTTTTGTACAAATAGAATTTGAATTTTTTGTGCTACTAGTATAGAAAATAAATAGTTTTTTGCAATATTGAGCCTTTTTATTTACAAGTTAGAGTTTAATTTTTTGTTTAAATTTTTAGCCATCAGCTGTTTTGCGGCAATATTTTAAGCGCTGCTCAGCACTTGGTCTTGCCTATAAAGCGGGCTGGAAACAGCCTGCACTACTACAACAATTTTTTTTTTTTTTTTAAAGTTTGTGGAACAGTTTTGCCAAATTTGCCTTATTGTTTTATCAAAATGCAAACAGATCAATGGGGCTCATTTACTTCGGACGATGAAATCGGAACTTTAACGCAGGACAAATATGTGCCAACGACTGTAAAGAAAAACAAGCTTGACGAAGTTCGTACTGCAATACAAGTTGATGAAAATGGGTTCGTTGATAAAAAAATATAAGTTTGGACTTATATGATATGCCTTACATGATATATTTCTTTATAAGACAATATTTGCGACATTGCCAAAGAAACTTCTTGGTTCTTTTATTGCACCAAAGTTTTTACAGTGGTTTCAGCTCTGCCATGGCATCCACAATGGAAGTCAAATGGACTTTTATATTATTTGGTTCTGAAAGAATATGCGTGAACGAATTTATTATTATTTATTATTATGTGGCCATGACAACCCATTATCGGGTTACGGCCGACCTCAACAGCTCTCGCCGGGCGCGAGGAGGATAGGTTCTCCTCTACCTGATCTTTCCATCGGAGACGACTTCGTCTCCCTTTGTCGACTTTCGCTTCTTCATCCATACGTACAACATGCCCGAGCCAGCGCAGACGTTGTATTGTGATGCGCCGGACAACATCTATGTCATCGTAGCGCTCATACAGTTCGTGGTTCGTCCGTATGCGATAGTCGTCCCCAAAACGAACGGGACCGAAGATTTTACGAAGTATTTTTCTCTCGAACACCCCAAGCGCGGCTGCATCCGTCCGCGACACAACCCATGCTTCTGCGCCGTATAAGAGCACGGGCAAGATGAGCGTCTTGTATAGTGTTAGTTTTATCGGTCGAGAGAGGTCTCTGCTACACATCTGCTTACTGAGACCATAGTAACACCTATTGGCAAGTGTGATTCTTCGTTTTATCTCCAGGCTGATATCATTTCCAGTGTTAACGGTGGTGCCAAGGTACGTGTACTCCTTGACAACTTGAAAAGTATAGCGGTCCGCTACAACATGGGAGCCTAGGCGCCGTGTGTCCCTGTTCGTAGACAGCATATACTTCATCTTGCCCTCGTTTACCGCCAGACCCACTTACGCTGACTCCTTTTCGATTGCAGAAAATGCAGCAGTAACATCTCACTTACAACGTCCAATGATGTCGATTTCATCAGCGTATGCAAGGAGCTGGACACTTGTAGAAAATAGTGCCATTACGATGTACACCGGCCTTCCGCAGTACCCCTTCCATCACGAAATTGAAGAGGTCGCATGATAGAGGGTCGCTTTGTCTGAAACCTCGAACGGTATTGAAAGGTTCGGAGAGGTCCGTTCCTACCTTGACAGAGCTGATGGTGCAGCTCAATGTCATTCTGCAATGCCGAATCAGCTTCGCAGGAATACCGAACTCAGACATGGTGGTGTATAGTCGATCCCTTATCGGGCTATCGAATGCAGCTTTGTAATCGATAAAGAGATGATGGGTATCGATATGTTTTTCGTGGATCTTTTCCAGGATTTGGCGTAGTGTGAAGACCTGGTCTATGGTGGACTTACCAGGTCTGAAGCCGCACTGATAAGGTCCGATCAGTGTGTTGGCATACGGTTTCAGTCTTTCACATAGTACGCTAGATAGGACCTTGTATGAGATGGCGATAAGACTGATTCCCCGGTAGTTTGCGCATATCGTCGGGTCACCCTTCTTCAGTACAGGACAAAGGACACTGATATTCCACTCGTCGGGCATGCTTTCCGCTAGCCATATTTTGCATAGGAGCTGATGCATGCACCCTGTCAGCTCATCGCCGCCAGCCTTAAATAATTCTGCGGGCAGTCCATCGGCACCGGCTGCTTTGTTGTTTTTGAGCCGCATTATTGCAACTCGGACCTCTTCATGGCTAGGTGGTGGGACACCCACATTGTCGTTGGTCGTTAGTGCTATAGGGTTGTATTCTGTTTGAACGAATTTATACGAAATAGTTTTTTGATTTGCCCCATCTTGCAACGGATCCATTTTACTAAGCATAGATTTGGTTAGTCAACACCGTAACTTTTTCCACCATGAACTTGTCTTGAGCTTTATTCAAATTGCCTTAAAATGGTATAATAAAAAATTAAATGCATTAAATATATTTCAAAATTATTTATTATTAATTACAAGTTGTGGGGAAGAAAAGTCTTTTGCGTGGAATTTTCTGTTTTATTATGACAACTTCAAAAATATTTAAAACAGCTTTTATAGTAAAAAATTGCAAAATTAGCAATTGCTACCAGCCGTACTGGAGTGATCTTTCCGATTTACTACTATATAAGTCTAAAGCTTAGTAATATAATAAACCAATTTTAAACGTAATGCATTGTGACTTGTAGAATGGTATACAAATTTTTAGCCTTTGGTATGGCAATTGTATGTGTGAGCAGAGCCCAATTCCTATGCCCAATATATGGACTAGGCCTTAAAATGAATTGTAATTAGATTGGTTTTCTATCTTACAGCAAAGTAGTTGAGCTGAAGAGTTCACTTATAACGCAAACCATTGAGGTAATGAAGCAAACAGAAGTGCTGCAATCTCTGATCGATACCTATTCCAACAAAAATGCAAGTATTTAAATGAATTTGAATTAAAGATTTTTCACTAAAGCCACTAAATTTATTTTTAGGGCAGCTCAAATTATTTATTGAATCCCTGTCAAATAATACCTGAAGTTGACTTTCCACCTGAAAATGCCGCAGACTTGGTGCGTGAACAAAAAATCCAGAAACCGATCTGGTTTATACCTACTGCCGATACAGCCTACTCACGCGGTGATCCACAGAACTATCCAGAAATCTCTAGCCAAGTTTGTCGTCATATCTTACGTAAAGTCATGTGCGGCCTATTGCGTCTGGCCGGTTTTACAGACTGCTCTGAATCTGCCATTTTGTTACTTACTGATGCCACTGAGGAATTTTTGCGAAGTTTCATTGGAGAGTATCGTAGTATTTATAATATAGATGAGAAGACAGTGAAATCTACAAGTCTTTGCCTGTTACCGCTGGAACAGGCATATTGTTCCGTAACCGGAACTTCATTGACCCAAGTACACAACTATTATAAACACAAAGTCATTACACGGAATAGAGCTGAAATTGCAGAGTTTACTAGCGTATTCCAAGAGTACGACAAGCTAATGAAGGAAAGTCAAAGCAGCATGCAAAAGCAACAGGAATTCAATGGCAATGACTTTCTAAATATACTGGAAATGCCACAAAGCGATGATGGCAGTGGTAGTGCAGCAGGCAACTCAAGTATGAGCCACATTGTCAGCGATATGCTGCAGGATTTGGGCGGCAGCAGCAGCGGTGGCAGTGGCAACACATCCACAACAACTACAATAGGCTTAAGTAGTGCTTCTGGACAGCAGCTAAGCAGCAATAATTTATATGGATTATTGGATGGTCAACTATCTACCAGCAATTCAAGTTTGCCTAATCCCAGTAGCTATCAAGCGGGCTTCGAATAGCAACGCAATATATTTATTTATTTATTTATTTATTTAATAGTATAGCCATTTAGCTTAAAAACTCAAATTATTTACATTTATATATTATGTGACTTAATTAAATTATGTGGTATAAATTGCTACGTTTTAAGCAGTCTACAATTTTATTAAAATTAGTTAATGTTAGAATGTTTAAGAGACCTTTTGATTGTATGATACATTTTTAAATATCAAAGTTTTATTATTAAAGTCAGTTTTGCAGTTTTTTAAAATATGGTGTAGATTTAGTGTTACTTGTACAGAAAGGACATGTTGGGGGGAGTGTGTTGGGTTTCATGTAATGGGAGTGAGTGAGCTTGGTGTGGCCTAGACGAAGACGTATTAATTTAATTTCATCTGGCATGGTTAGTGAAGACTTTTTAGGAGTTGGGAATCAAAAAGATTTTTAATGTATTTGTGGGAGTCTTATAGGCTTAGATTGGCTGAAACTATGAGAGGGAATTTATAAACCATGTTTGCTGCCATATCAGTAAACTCATGACCTGGAATCCATACTAGTTGCAATTTTTGTTGATGTTTTGTTAGCAGGTTTCTAATGATGGAGGGGGGTTATAGGATGTGTTGCCGATATTATTGTTTGAATCTAAGGATAAAAGTGTGTCTGAACAGACTACAAATTTTCCGGGTTGGGTTTTAGGTAATTGTATAGCAATGATTTCCGATGAGTACACTGTAGAGAATTCTGGGAGAAGACCCAGTTTAAGTATCTGATTTTCTGAAGTAACAGCGTTGGAATTTATATGTTTGTTTTGGGAATTGTCAGTATAAATGCATTTAAAGGTGTTATAATAGATTTAATTTTAAGAAATTTATTTTTAAAAACTAGGGAAGGAGTTTTTGATTTGATAGTAATGCTGTGTGTCTGGTCGGATTGGAAGGGAATTGTTCATTATGAGCTTCTACAACCTGGTCAAACGATTGATTCTGTTCTCTACTGTCAACAATTAACGAGATTGAACCAAGCAATTCAATTAATACGGCCAGAATTGATCAATAGAAAAGGTGTTGCGTTCCATCATGACAACGAAAAATCACACACATCTTTGATGACTCGGCAGAAACTGAGAGCTTGGCTGGGAAGTTTTGATGCATCCACCATATAGCCCGGACATTGCACCTTCAGATTATCATTTGTTTCGATCTCTGCAGAACTCTCTTAATGGTGTAAATTTAAATTCCGTGGAGGCCTGCAAAACACATTTGGATCAGTTTTTCGCTCAGAATATCCAGAAGTTCTACACATAGAGGGGCCTGTACATTTTTCCCCCTTTCTTTAAACCGATATGCACGCTTAGGAAATACAAACTACAACTAATATAATTAAAATTTTTTTTTATTTGAATTTTTTTGGCGTATCTTGGTTTCGTTCCAGCCATTTTTTCGCCTCAATGCGGTAAATTCATTGCTCGGTACAATGGCTTTTAATTTAAAGCCATCCTTGTCACTTTTGACATATTCAAAATATTTATCTTTACGCTTGACACGTTTGGCCCAATAAGTTGTATCTACTCCGGCCATTATAGATTCGCCGCTAACAGCCAGCATGGAAATATCTCTTATGTCATCATTGACTTCCTCTTTCAATTGGCGCTTTTTAATATTTGGTTTTTTCTGTGGTCCTTTGGGACCGGTATCAATTATAGTATCGCTTAAATAGCAATTCGCATCAGACACCAGCTTGACTTGACTAACACTTGATGATTCCATTGCTATGCTACTGTCTACCTTGTGGTCACAAAACTCCACTTGTTCTTGTATAATAGAGCTCAATTTGCGCCACATATGTGTCTGCATTTGTTCGCTGATTTGTAAATCACATTGGGCTGCTGCATTTGCAGCCTGCTCATCCAGTTGGCGTTCACTTTTGAGAGGTTTTGTGGTAATCCTTACTTCCAGCATTTCTTTAACCGGTGCCGTTGGCGCCTTTTCATACATGGCATTGGTAAGCAGTGTGTGATCGGCAGCCTCCTGGAACTGACGCATTTGTGCCTCATCTTCAGAGTCGCTATCACTGGACATTGCTTAAGCTAATAGTTTATAGTTTTGTGTAAATGCAAATTGTTGATATTTTATTTGGCTAGAGCACACGACAGCTGACCGACCAGCTGTTGAGCTACTGACGTTAGGCAATACTTGCAGTGGCTGTGTAACACTTTTCAGCACTAAAAATAAGTTAAGCAATTTGAAAATAAGACGTTATAAATTTAAAGCTTTCTTATCTAAAAAGTTAATGTCAAGTGAATTTGAATGTTCTCTTTTTGTTATTAACGCTCAGTTTTTTGATATCGCCATCCATCCATATTTGTTTTGGCGTTTCGCTGTCAGTCAGTCATGCCCAACAGTTTTATGCATATAGATAATATTCGCATCCAACTTTATCCTTAAATATAAAATTCAGTTTATTGCTTCAATGGAATATAATATAAATATGTCGCTTGCATACAGTACTTAAACTTTAATTGTTATACATTATGCCACAGAGCTGCAAAGCCCACAATTGCTAACTGGACACATTTTCATTTCAAGATCATCACCAACTCGTATAACCGCCGACATGCCGTTCTCTGAGTGCGTTGAGATATGACAATGGAACATCCAATAGCCAGGACTGTCCGTATAGAAACGTATTATGGTATAGCCAAACGCTGGCACCTGCACAGAGTCCTTTAAGGGAGCTCCTTTGCCTCGGCGCGGTAAAGGTGTGCGTTTATCAATCTCCTCAATCTGTCCAATGCGCTCTTCACCCAGAACACCCATGCCGACCACTGCAAACGTATAACCATGCAAGTGCACAGGATGTGCTGTATTAGATTTGCTAGATATAACAAATTCTACATTTTTATGCGCTTGCACTTGTATAACATTAGAGCACTTGCAATGGCGCTGTTTACAATTAAAACCGAGCGCTGCTTGCTGGGTTCTATTGCAAAAGAACTGACCAATGCCCAGATTGCGCGTTTGTAGCAGCGACATTTTTGGCATGCTAAAGCTTATATCATCCATTTGAAAACGAAATCCCTCTCCACCCATAAACACAGCCGCCATGCTGGTATAGTAAGTGGCCGAAGGTGTCACTTCAGGCGCAATGCGCTTGGAATTAAGACTGACTAATGAGATGGCTTGCGCACTATCACCTCCGTTGTCATCGCCCAGTTCGTTTAGTAATATGCCAGGCGCATCGTAGGCATAGCTTAGGGTACGTGTATCCAGTTTATGAGGATCAGCGTCCTGATAATGAAGCACTGCCTCCTGGTGCAACTGATTTTTAGCACAAAAACTGTAACCCTTGATGCGTATCCAATAATTGGAGGCCTCTTGATTAGCATGCAGCACAAAGTCATAGCGTTCGGCACCATGGAACATAATCTTTTGCACGGTTACGGGTTCAATGTCATTACCATCGCTGGAGATGACTACCAGGTCGTGATTGTCAATGCTCAAACTTATGGGACAATTGGATATGCCTGCAAAATATCGATATTTTAAAAGAAAAAAAAAAAAAAAAGTATCTCTGAGTGAAGTTGCGGAACCAAGATGAATGTTCTTTTTTTTTTATTTTAAGCTCACCATTAAAAATCACACGAAAACGATAGCGTCCGCCACGTACCACTTTAAAATTAGCGTACATTGTGGGTTTAATCTTGCTATCCTTTTTCATATTACGTCCCAGTCCATTGATTAATATGTTTTCAGCAACACTTTCTACGAAATTATGCACCCAATCTTGTATTAATATAATGTGCTCTGTCAGATCAAAATCATATAAATGGGCATGAGGATTTAATTTCTCCGACTGCCGCACTATAAAAGCGCCTGCTAATCCAAATGCACGTTGATGTTCGGTGTGACTGTGCCACCAATTAGTTCCCACGTGGTCTACCTCAAAGCGATATCGAAATGCTTGTCCAGCTTCTATGGGATACTGTGTAACGTGAGGTACACCGTCCATGAACGGCGTTATACGTTGATGTATGCCATGCCAGTGAATTGTCGTTGTCTCATGCATGCTATTAATAACATCTGCAACAATAGTATCGCCATTGCACACTTCTATGGACAGACCAGGTATCTTGCCATTTACAACCATGACTTCAGATTCCAGTCCATCCGCATATTTGCAGTCATTGTTGTTCAGCTCCAATTCAGCCACTTTGAGCGTATCAATGTACTCCTTACCATCAACCTGAAAGCGATATTTGGATTGCAAATAACGCTTGCAGGAGTCCGCCATGGTATCGTCATAGTGAACTACCATATAGTAATAGCATGTCATGGGTTGCTCATCAACGCAACTGCGTTTGCAAGGATGTTGCATTTCCTTATCTGCCATGCGCCATTGCGAGGACTCGTTGTCCCCAGCCAGCTGTGGGTACAGCTGGCGTATGCGTTCGTATTTGCTAATAATTCGTTTGCCATCAATGTCTGCGAATAGTAGAAATAAATTTAATTTTGAATATTCACAATAGTCAGAAAGGATTTGATGTCGTTTTTGTGCAAATAATCCTAGTTATCGATATTTATCGTAAAAACTGTGTTGTAGAACTGTGTTAATAAAAACTGCTATTCTTTGTTAAGTGTTTAGGATTATTGCACTTGAATTAAAATTTGTTGGTTGTTAAATCATATTTCACACGGTGCATACAAATTTTCCATTATCCTTCTTGGAAATCACCTTGTATGCCGTAGATTTGAACAATTATGAGGCAACTAATTATTGCAATTGTTTTCAAAAGGTTAGTTTTCATATTTTAAACGCAAAAAAAAAAAAGTAAAACAAAACAAAATATAATTCACTCAGGAATAAAAAGTGTCTAGCACTTTATGTGGCGAAATTCGTTTAGTAACTGTTAACGAATTTCCGCTGTCGGTTTCCTTTTGTAAGCTTCAACCTTGTACAAAATTCCAGAAGCAATAACAGGCGCGAAAATTGGTTTGAATATGCTTGTCTACATAGTAGAACAAGTGGTAATTGTTAATTGAAGATTGTTCAGAAGAAACGCTAACGTTTCGTTGCTGGCAACAGTAAAGATACACACGGAGAGATATAGATACAGAGTTTGACGTACGTTTTGTGGTTTGTCATGCGCTTTTAAACAGACGAGGAAAGTACACTGTGAAAGCAACGAAAAATAAAAAAATTAAATCATCGCGCATCCATGGCCTGATTTTGCCTACACATGTCCTTGAAAATGCAAAGATAGTTACGTTTTTGCTATAAGTACTAAATGCTGATGAAAAATTGTTCACCAATTAGCTGCTGCCGATTTGTGTTGTAGACAAATATGTTAATGCAGCGCTAAACATTTCTTAATTAAGCAATAAAATATTCTTATCACTATGTTGAAATCAGATAAAAAGTCTTTGAACATTGAACGTTATCAGCAACTAACGTAGATAAATGTAAACTTTAATTGAGCAAATCAAAAAGGCCTTCAACTTGACTTTGAAACAACTAGCCCACAAATTTTGAAAAACGCGCTTTACTCAGTGCTCGAAAAGCATTTAAAACAGTTTAGTGTTGCTAAGCAATACCAAATGCTGATTATCGAGCGGCATAACGGCTACTAAAACATATGTTTTTTTGTTGTTGTTATATGCCTGCCATATGTTTGTACATATGTTGTAAATTATAAAGTATGTAATTTATTGTAGCTGCCACAATTGATTTACAACAACTGCCAGCAAGCAATGTTATTTGTGGTGTACATACATATAGTATTCGTTCCATAGGGCGTGGAAAATATACAGACATATACATATGTATGTATTTATGTAGAGACTTAAGTGTATTGCCATTGTAGATTACACATTTTAATTGTTTATTGTCGTTTAGTACGCTAATCAGAATTCTTGCCATACATACACGCATATAGACACTCACGCCGAGCCCAAGAATATTGTGGGTATGTATATTTGTGTATATGTACATATGTATGTATATTTTAATTTTGTTTTCATTTGTTTTTATCACACGTATATATGCTCCCGTTTTGCTGCTGCGCTTGTGTTTGTGTTATTTTTTTCACCTGGGGGCCAAGCAGGTGCGACGACTTTGATTATGCCAAAGGCAAGCAAGCAACACATACGGCTGCCGGCATAAAATATAGTACATATGTACGTACATATGCATAACTGTATTGGTATATAATTCATACGTATGTACGTACATGTATGAAAACAAGTTTTGTCGCAGAGTTTTGTGTTCAATTGGATTTTTCAGCGGTTCAAGATGTTCATTAGGCATTTCATATTGCAAACGAGCAGACGCAGCGGCTGGTTCAACGCGCATTTAATCAACAAAAACAGCAACAACTACGCAACAACAACAAAGCCAACACCAACGCATGGTAAGTATTGCAACAAGTGGCAGCAACACACCTTACCAGTGACGGGTCCAGTAAACTATACGAAAGGGGTTTTTCAAATTTTACCAACTAAGTTATTAAGATGTTTTGGCAACCTGTATTCGCCACTGGTATACTAAAGTGTATATTCCATAGCTGGGATTGTGATAAGCTGCGCTAGAGTTGGCTTTACTAGTATAAACTTTATCAAAGTTCAGTATTACACATGGTCTTAAAAGTTTTAAAGTTTGCTCAAGAAAACATGTCCATGTAAAGACGAATAGAACGCTTTGTTTTATATCTATGTTTGTTTGGCTTTTTTTAACGCCTTTTCAAAATTTTTTCAAGCACTCACTCTTAAGCGCACTGAACACCTAAATCTGCTTAATCTGTAATCTGTACAAGAATAATTGTATCTATCAAATTGACGCACATAGTATTTCTTTTTGTATACGTTCCTGGATTTGTCGTGAACTAAACAGTAAAGTGGACGCTAAAAGTTTAATGTTTATTTAATAAGCAAATTCAAATCTCAAATTGTTCTAAAAAGACGTTAGTAAAATTTTTAAAGCAGTTTAAGTTAACATTCACGATTACGATTAACACGAATCACACCCAACTATATATACTACTACTACACTACTTCTACCAGTATAACAACTCATACTTATACATACATATTTAACTACTATAACATAAGGCTACCATCTATATACAATTTCACAAGTTTTTCTGGCTTATTTCAACTTTTACTCTGACGATAGACGACAACGTGAATGCTAAGATGGCCTGCCTGGACACTACCATACATTCCGCTAGCATTTCTGAGGTGCATAATGTGCCCATGCATGTTATAAAGCGACCAATACCGCCAGTTTTGGATGAGCAGAAAGTGGCCTCACTCATGGAAACCATAAAGGTGCAACTTGGCATGCAAAAAAATTTAAGGCAGTTTTAAAAACTAACACAACTTTTTAATTACTTGCAGCAAGAGACAACGGAGGACCAAGTGCCACCCATTGATGTCTTATGGATAACCGGCGATGAGGGTGGTCAATACTACTTTAGTTTTGGCGGCTGCCATCGCTTTGAGGCCTACAAACGTTTGCAGCGGGAAACCATTAAAGCCAAGCTGGTGCGTTCAACTTTAAGCGATCTTTATCATTATATGGGCTCCAGTGCGCCCAAACACTTGCTTTAAAGTTAGACTAAGTACTTGCATACCTGTGGGGTATGTATTATATATGCCTTATTAAGTTTAATTTTTATGTTTTTTGTATGTTTTAAAGAAAATCAAATAAGAAAACGCCCAAGTGCTATTAAATTTATGTTTTAAAAGCACATCACTGAACTTTGTTACCATGTCTTAGATGGCTGCTGCTCAGCAGCTTAACAACTTGAGCAATATTTCCTACTACTCGATTGGACAACGGATTTGTTTCAAAGGCATTTCTTCAATCTAGTGTTCCCTGACGTAAACGTGTTTTCGATTATAGTAACTTTCTACTTCATGGACACAAGTTTTAAAAATTTTTACAAAAAACATACAAATATTCAAGTGTGTTGAAAAATCCAAATTAAATAAAAAGGTACATACAAGCTTATTTAGTGCCATCGGTTTTCTATAAAAAGAAAACCAAGCAGAAGTGCATCTAAATTAATAAACGCTTGCAGCAAAAACTCATAATGGGCAACTATCTGCAAAAGCCACAAACTAAGAAGTTTACACATGAGGGCACAGGCAACGGCCTGAAATACTGTGTCAGCAGCATGCAAGGCTGGCGCAGTAATATGGAGGATGAACATGCAGTGCACTGTGGCCTGCCCGAACCGTACGCTGCCTGGAACTACTTTGGCGTTTTTGATGGACATGCCGGCAAACAAGTGGCTCAGTATGCGTCCACACATTTGCTGAACTGCATATTGGAAACAAAGGAATTCGAAAGTTTAAAGTATCGTGAGGGAATACGTGCTGGCTTTCTGCAGATGGACAATGACATGCACAATAATCAATTAGACACGAATAGTGGCAGCACAGCCATCACTTTGTTTACGACGCCTGATAAATTGTACTTTGCCAACTGTGGAGACTCACGCGGCTTGCTTTCACGCAAAGGCTCTGTCGTGTTTGCAACGCAGGATCACGAGCCTACGTTACCCAAGGAAGAGCTGCGCATTGTGAATGCTGGTGGTCATATACTAGCTGATCGCGTCAACGGCAACTTGGCCATGTCACGCGCTTTGGGCGACTTTGATTTTAAATGCAACGTACAACGTGCACCGCTTGAGCAGCTAATCTCACCCGAGCCCGATGTTACCGAGCTTGTTATAACAGATGACGATGAATTTGTTGTGTTAGCCTGTGATGGAGTTTGGGATGTAATGGGCAACAAAGAGCTATGCGCCTATATACATTCGCGTCTGATTGTCACTCATGATCTAAAGTGCATTGTGCATGATGTGTTGGACATGTGCCTACGTCTGGGCAGTCGTGATAATATAACCATGATGCTGATCATGTTGCCCGGTGCGCCCAAAATAAATGCGCTTGCTGTGTCTTTGGACACTGAAACCGATGACTATATACGCCTAAAAACAATCGAACTTGCAAAGAGACTTAAAATTTATGATATGGATGAAATGATTAGTATCATGAATGAGGAATTGAAAGATTTGCAACATTTGCGTGGCGCTTTGCGCATTCAAGGCAAGTATCATGTCATTCAGCGCGGCTTTAAGGATGCCCATTCAAACAAACCGAACATGTTTTTTAACTACTTTCCGCACTACAATGAATTTAACTAAGCAATTATTTTTTTTTTTATTTCTTAAACATTGTTCCAAAAGTTCGGAATTTCAATAAAAAGTCTCTTAAGTGTTAATAACAATATCGAAGTGTTTATTATACGGTAACAGCTGCAAGCTGTGAGTTTCGGGATTTGGAAGCACTGCGCTGTTTGTTCCAGATATAATAATAAAAATTCCCTGACTGACTATTTTATCAGTCGCCCCTGGGCGGAGCATGGGGATCTCTATTAATAACTGGTTGAAGAGAACAGGCACCTACAGTTTATAGCCGAATCCGAACGGCGCTGTCTTGAATTAATAGAGATTTTCTTGGGCAAATAGCGTCGAGTTAGCGATGCCATTGCTACCGACGGCCACCCAGATATAGTTGGGTGCTATCTCAGTGTTAGAGCTCATGAATAAAACTAGTCTGGATTTAAATTTTTCTGAAAAGAGGTAGAAAAGCATAGTTAGTACCGCGGCTGTTCCAAGTTGTATTCTGAAAATTTTTTTTTACGGCGTTATTGCAAGTACGGAAACCAGAAAGTTCATTATTATCCCATTTGACGTAAGGTTGTCGGAGTTTTTAACGTAGAACCGCATACTTCTGGGAGAAACGCAGAAATCTGTAGCATACTTTTAGTTACGCCGCTCTCTCCATATAAAGCTGCAGCAGCTTTGCCATTTCACAATATTTGAAATACTATTTCTTTAGAAAATTCTAGACGCGAAACTCTCTTGGTCCAGAAACTTCTAGGTAAAAAAACCTTTGGTAAGAAATGGGGACAGCGCCAAACCTAACATTGTCTATGGGTCCTTGGTCTGGTGGTAGGCGGCTATCACTAAATCCCTAAGAGGCAAACTTTAGAGGAGCGACCTCCCCAGGCAGCTGGATGCAAGTATGTGGCGGCGAGAAGCACAGCCAGACACTGAATCTTAACAAGCCACCCTTTCGTGTCACAGTCGTTTCCTATTTAAGTTAGGTATACGGAGACAGTAACTTCTGCTGCACAGCTTAGTCTTTACGGAGAGAGAAGATCGAAGCGAGAAGCTCCCACTAGGCAGAATGAGAATTTTTGCGGAAGTGCTCGCGACCAGTGCTCTCGCGATTACTGATATAAAAAAGCTCTTGAAGATGTCTTTCTGGAAATTACAAAGTTAGTTAGAATCAAGGCAGAACGCCTATGGGAGGGTACAGCGCTCGGTTGTTACATCTTCCGAGCACTTTGGTCAAGGAATAATCCAAGCGACTGGCCCACACCTATCGTATTTGGGAAATCGTATAGTGGACCTGGCTCTATTTAGGGATCATCCATAAACTACGTAACGCTCCAGGTGGTGTGGGGGTGGGGGGAGGTCTGGCGAAGCGTCACGATCATATGGAAAATCTTCAAAAATATTCCGTCACTGTGTCACAGGGGGGAGGTGTCCATTTTGACGAAAATCAGCGTTACGTAGTTTATGGATGATCCTTTATCAAATTTTCTAAATGCTTCTGCTATGAGCACACACAGAATTTGCGCTTAAAAAAATTCAATTTTAAACTTAATAAATCTTTTAATTTTCGTAAAATATATTTATAATTATAAAAAAAAAAATTGTCTAATTCAAAAATTTAATTACAATTTGAACAAAAAAAAAAACCAAGCGGGCACTTTCCCTCTCTGACTCTCTCTCCTTGATTGAGCAACTGTTTGGCTGCACTGCTTTAAACTGCTTTGGCAAGCAGTCTGCTTGTGTACACTGCCGTTTTAGCCTTTACAGACTCCATTGTATTGTACTTCATAGTCGGACATGGACACACCACGTTTTTGGGCAGCTACGGCACAACGCACCTCGTTGCCAAACTCACAGGACGTGGCATAGGTGATCAAAATACCATCGCGACTCACACAGAGTGGGCGATAGAAACGTGGGCAAATGCGCTCGCAGTTATCCTCATTGATGCTGTTATCTTCCGAATCTGCTAGTCGCTCCTCCTCGTTATCATCAGCGTCGTCATCATCTTGCTCTTCAATGGAGCCAGAGTTGTCATCGGCCAACGCATTAGACTGCAATTCCTGCGATTCCTCGCTTTCTGGCGAAGCTTCCTGCAATTGCGCTGGCACTTGGCTGATCAACAAGCACATCAGCAAAAACACAGCAATTATATGACGCATATTTCGGGCTTTTAAACAAGTTAGCTACTGTCTTTAGAGGTTTTTTGGTTTATTCTGTGTTCCTGAAACGCGTTACGTTTGCTTTTTATAGTTTTTAACTGTTCAAATGTCGTAGAAACTTTGTCTTGTCTACTTCACAGTTGTGCAAATAATTGTCTAAAAGGTTTTTTTCGGGCTTTTTCGGCAAGAACAAAACCTTTGCCATGTGTTCGCTATATGTGTACGTTAGTATATTATATACTGTGTAAGTATATCTATTTTAAAATGAATTTAAAATGTGAATCAAGGTCATTGATTTGGCTATATGCGAGTGCACGGCTGTTGGGTTAATTTTGCCCAGATCATGCTCTATAAAAGATGTCTCAGAATTCATCTACCATATGCAAATTATTTGCTCAAATATTCGCGCATTTAAACAAATATTTTATATGAAAAGTAGGTCAGACGTGAAATACCCAGGAACTGGTTTAAACAGGAGTCAGCTGGACAGGTTTTCTCCGGCAATACTAAAAATACCAAAAACATATGCATCTACCTCCTTTGGATGCTTGCATGGAGACAAGTGAAAAGAGGTTCAATCTTTTTGTAAGCTTCTGGACATAAATTTACTTGGCACAAAAGATTTTATAAAAGAATAAGAATATTATCAAAACTGTTAATGTGGTTGGCAGGAAATGGTTTCTTTGCCTGGCGGTTATGTTGTGCTATCATCCTGTCATCCTCTCCCAAAATTCAAATACGTGAAGATACTCCTAAAATCCGTCTGCGGCTCGGCCTGATCTATTTTGCGAGATGGTAAATTTAAGTTGGGCTACGATTATAAACGCTTCAATAGTGCTGGGTCACAAAGCGATCTTGGGCGGCTTGGGCGCCTCCAGCTTTGGTGAATTCTAAAGCCACATCTATTTTCTTGTGAACCTTACAGAAAGCTGTGGCCAGCCAGTTGCTACTATCTATGAGCTCTCCATGCAATTCCAAGTTTTCGTTGGCCCAACCCAGCGCAGTTCTCCAGACAGCTAAATTAGCGCCGCCAGCGTCATAGTTGCAGCCCAAGCCGCCCAAGATCGCTATGTGACCCAGCACTATTAAAGCGTTTATAAACGTATGGGTGGGCACATATGCAAAGGAGTTGATAGGATGTTCTCTGTGCTAGGCTACTGTTGCGCGGCCTGATCTATTTTGCGAGATGGTAAATTTAAGTTGGGCTACGATTATAAACGCTTCAATAGTGCTGGGTCACAAAGCGATCTTGGGCGGCTTGGGCTGCAACTATGACACTGGCGGTGCTTATTTAGCTGTCTGGAGAACTGCGCTGGGTTGGGCCAACGAAAACTTGGAATTGCATGGAGAGCTCATAGATAGTAGCAACTGGCTGGCCACAGCTTTCTGTAAGGCTCACAAGAAAATAGATGTGGCTTTAGAATTCACCCAAGCTGGAGGCGCCATTAAAATGCCAGAAGGAAACGGATTGAATTGTACGATTGTAGTCATGCTCCAGGTTTTCAGCTGATACTGGCGGGCGGTCTTCCATTTAGTGGGGAAATACTGTAACCATAAACTCGTATTAAAAATGAATGTAATAAAGTGAAGAGAGCAGACAATTTTACCTTCTTCATGGGTGGGCACATATGCAAAGGAGTTGATAGGATGTTCTCTGTGCTAGGCTACTGTTGCGCGGCCTGATCTATTTTGCGAGATGGTAAATTTAAGTTGGCCTACGATTATAAACGCTTCAATAGTGCTGGGTCACAAAGCGATCTTGGGCGGCTTGGGCTGCAACTATGACACTGGCGGTGCTTATTCAGCTGTCTGGAGAACTGCGCTGGGTTGGGCCAACGAAAACTTGGAATTGCATGGAGAGCTCATAGATAGTAGCAACTGGCTGGCCACAGCTTTCTGTAAGGCTCACAAGAAAATAGATGTGGCTTTAGAATTCACCCAAGCTGGAGGCGCCATTAAAATGCCAGAAGGAAACGGATTGAATTGTACGATTGTAGTCATGCTCCAGGTTTTCAGCTGATACTGGAGGGCGGTCTTCCATTTAGTGGGGAAATACTGTAACCATAAACTCGTATTAAAAATGAATGTAATAAAGTGAAGAGAGCAGACAATTTTACCTTCTTCATGGGTGGGCACATATGCAAAGGAGTTGATAGGATGTTCTCTGTGCTAGGCTACTGTTGCGCGGCCTGATCTATTTTGCGAGATGGTAAATTTAAGTTGGGCTACGATTATAAACGCTTCAATAGTGCTGGGTCACAAAGCGATCTTGGGCGGCTTGGGCTGCAACTATGACACTGGCGGCGCTAATTTAGCTGTCTGGAGAACTGCGCTGGGTTGGGCCAACGAAAACTTGGAATTGCATTGAGAGCTCATAGATAGTAGCAACTGGCTGGCCACAGCTTTCTGTAAGGTTCACAAGAAAATAGTTGTGGCTTTAGAATTCACCAAAGCTGGAGGCGCCACTAAAATGCCAGAAGGTGAACAAAACTCCGTAGAAGATATAGCTTTTGGTGCTGGGTTAATCTTTCATATTAACAATGAAACTCTAATACGCGCTAAAGTCATTAATAATGTGTATATGGGTCTGGGCTATTAACAAAAGCCACGCGAAGGCGTTACATTTTCAATTTCCACTTTGCTTGATGTTGTCCTAAATGTCCTAAAATTGGCGTTGGTATAGACTTCTAACAAAAAAAAACACTTAAGCTCTTCTTCGTTATCTGGTGACGGTCTGACATAAAACGTGCCTCCAGGCGTCTCTGCTTTGCGCTTTGCGCCTACTCCACTCCATGATACCTAAGGTAGTAAGTTAGCGATCCATCATCTTTAACTTGCTTCAGAGTTAGACCACTTGGACATGCCAGTCCCATCTCCCGCATTGCTATACATAACGATCTGTCATCCTTGTGTTAAAACGTTAATCTTCGAGAATCTTCAGAATTTACACAAAAAATTTTAATACTTTTTCGTTTGAATATATATACACGACGATTTTATAAAATGTTTTAAATTCTAAACATGTATTTTAACTAATGTTGAACTGATACGAGTGAAAAGTCAATGCTAACTGATTTATAGAACATATTTACATTTTTAAGGAATTTAGATATTTCAAGAGGAATCTGGAGCCCTCTGTGAACCCGCTCCTGGTTACTAGCTATAGTTGTTAGACTTTTAAAACAATTTTTAATAATCATATAAAACATATGCGTATAAGCTACTAATACATTATTTACATATGTACATGTAAAAAATAAATATTTACAACATTACAGTGTGAACAATGGATACTAGTGTAAAAAGTCTGTATAGATATAATGAGCATAATATATATATATTATAAAAAGTGTAAAAACAAATAAACAAGAACGATATATAGTAAATAAAGAGTTTATATACATACATATATGTATGTATGTGATTAGTATCTAAGGCACAATTGGTAACAATTGATATCAAGATTTTATAAATTGCACAATAGTATTGGTTGATAAGCTTTTTAAAAAAGCTCTCATATTAATTTTATATTGCTGTTTGCTGATTGCAAGTACCGGCCTTAATCAATCCAATATATCATCCATGTAGCCTTGCTCGAAAGCATGGCGCACGATTTTAAAGATTTCATGATTGCACTCATCACCGGCAATGGTCAGCGATAGATCGAAAAATTCCGAGCTATGCATGTTTGTTTCAAAAAGCTGCGATAGTTTATCGCAATCCTCCGTGCTGCCCATCAGCCAGGGCATAAAATGCATGCAAACCATAACGCCATAGAAGGCATAGCGCTTAAAGTGTGCCAAAAAGCGCTCATAACTAAAAAAAAAAAAAACCGAGTAGCAAAGGAAAATTAAAAATGCAAAAATTTGCAAATGTACTTTGACCCACCTGTAATCCTGCAAAATTTGCTGCACTTGCTCCTCAGACAACATGTCTTTATTACGCTGTAGTACCATATCCAGCAGTTCAATCATTGTCTGATGATATTTTTTTAGTAATGGATAGAACCAGGCTTCGCGTTCATTAGGCGGACAATTCATATACAGATAGAAACTCAAGTCAATAGCAACTGTGCTGAAGCGCATCTCCTGGAAGTCAATTATTTTGAAGTCATCGACAGTTTGGCCATCGGCAGCATAATGGAATAGTATATTGTTGCGATTAAAATCTCCATGCAAAAAGGTGCTAAAATAACTATCCGCTTGAGCAGGATCCACGGATCTAGTGCGTAAGCGCTCCAACAGCAACCACGGCTGTTCAAAATGCTTTTCACGCATGCGCTCTAATAAAACCGCAAAGCGTTTATCCTGCTCTGAATCGTGCTCCTTTAAAAGCTGCTGGCGCTGTCGATCGAAGAACTCGTAGAAGCGCACATAGGCAACCTTATACAAGGCCTGATAAAGTCCGGGATTTTCCGGCGTTTCAGGCACAAATGGTAACGGCACAACGCCGGCTTTCAAGCGTTCATATACTTGCGGCTGGATTACGCGCAAGGCATGGCCCATGGCATGGTATTGACCTATGACAACGCTCATGGCTTCCAGCTGGTCGCGTTTCAAAAAGATACGTGGCCCCAACACAAATCCATCGTTCTTCAGATGCTTGAGTGCCACAACCGATTCATTCTCATCATTGCTGCTCAAACCTAAACGTATGTACGTGTACCAATGAATGAAGTGATGATGTGTACAAGTGTTGGCAAGATAATGGGCTTATTGGCTTACCCTCTATGATACCGAATTGGGCACGATAAGCGCGCGGCACCCAATCGTTTACAATGTTTGTGTTAAGTTTGCTGCTGCGCAAAAGATGCTCATAAGCTGGCAATATTTCGGCATACGCAAATACTTCGTTGGCAAATTGTATATAAGATTTGCTGGAATGACGAAACTCCTTGCTGCCTTTCATAAACTTGACCAAGACGGTCTCCGTTTTTTGCCTGTCCAACATGAAGAGAGAAAGTTTTTAGTGGCCCTATTTGGTTGCCACTACGTATATGAAATACCTGCCAGACACGTTCATTTCCAGCACAATGGTGTACAGGGCCGACATGAAGCCATCCAGTCCATTGGAGCACTCTATACGTTGAGAGACAGGCTTGGCAGTAGGTTCAAAATTTTTATAGATGTCATATATTAAATATTTTTGTATGTAATCCAACTGTTGCTCTTGCGTAGACATATTGATCTGAAATATTCCCATTAAGCAAAGCCACAAAAGGGGCATATGTTAATTGATCATACAATACTTGAATACAAATAGTCGGCTTTCAATTGTTCACGCAGCAACGCACTTATTTGCCAAATTGCAGCAGCCCCAATCAACTATTAATCACAGTCAATCAGCGGCACCAGCTTTTATTTGTTTGAAGTTCTATGAGACGAAGCGGCAAAAATCAGCTGTGTAGTTCGATATGAAAAGTTATCGAATGATCGAGAAGTTCAAGTAACGTACAAGAAGTATCAAACTAATACAGGCGAACACTACATACTTTGGAGAAGTACTCGCTTGCAAAAATCATGACGTTTTTAGGGTTTACATTTGAGTGGCTGTTGTTGTAGCTAGATTTATAAAATGCAATTTAGATAAATAAAAATTTGCATAATAATTTGCTGGCATAACAAGTTTGCTAAAACTTGAAATATATCAGAGAACAGGTTTGTAATAAAAATAAATTAAATGACGACGTACGCGCTATGATGTTTGAATAAACGGCTAAAAAAGCCATAACGTCGACAAGTGAATGGCAAAATTGTTCTAAAATTATCGCTGGCAATGTTGCATTTTGTTATAAGACATATATAGTTTTATTACGGCTATTTTGCAGCTTAAATATGTGTAATTATAAAGTGTAATTAAGTGTATAGATTACAAATATTTTAGCGTAGGTCGGGCCTGTTAAATTTAGAACAGCAGTTACATTTTAGATTTGTTGCTAGTAAACAGCATAACATTTCTAGTACTATCTTGCACTATTTATAAACATAACTTTTGAATACCTGTTTCAAAAAGTACATATATGTGCTGCAATTTAAAAACGAATACGATCTAAAAATGTTTAGATAAAATTAATGTTAATTTCGATGTTTCGAAAGTATCAACCGTGCCAAATAACATATGTAAATATCGATATAACTATCGGCAGCATAACAACAACCCTATTTTGAAGAAGAACGAAGAAGAACGAGAACGGAACAACACGGAACAATGTTCGCAATAAATTAAGCAGATATTTTTTTTGTTTTTTTTTTTTTAATTTGATGTATTATATTTTTTACGTCTAAAGCTGCTAAAACAGCACAACGCTAATATGAATTACTGAAGTATAAGCAAAGTGCGTGAGTGCGTGCGTGTGCAGAAAGTAGCAAAAAAAAAGCAAGTGCAAAAAATACATGCAAACACTGGCAAAAGAGCGCTAGCCAGCAACAAAAAAAAAGAAGAAATATAAGAAAAAAAGCTGACCAAATTGTGGGCGAATCAACAAGAAAAAGAGAATGAATGATGAGGGAAAAAAGCAGTTTGTGTAGTACTAGAAAAAATGCGAAAGCTGCTTGTGAAGTGGAAGTGACAAAAAATAAATAATAAAAAATAAAGAGCGCAAAAATATATACGACAAAAATACAACCAACACAGCCACAACAGCACAATAACAACAACAAAAACAAAAAATTAACTTAAAAAAGTCGTGAATACGTCGTTGTCGCTACCTCGCTCTCTTCGTCGTCGTCTTCGTCTACATCTTACTGCTGTGTGCGTGTGTTTGCCTTTAGTTTCTGTGTTGTTGTTTTTTTTTTTATTTTTTTTTTTTTGCTCTGTTTTCATATGAAAATATTCCGCATTTCGTTTTAATAATTTTCGCATTGTGAAAAGCAGCACGCACACACGCATAGCGTATTGTATGTGTGTGTGTGTGTGCGCGCGTCAGCAGCAGCGGCAACAATAGCAAGAACAACAACAATAACAACAACATTAATAGGCAGCCGAGCAGTTCACACCACTTTTAAGAGGTATGTTTTTGTCTAATTTAAAAATTCTTATTAGATAACTGCCATATATGCGAATGTGTGTGTATGTGTGTGTGTGTGCGTGCACGCTTATATATTTGACAGTGCGTGCTTCTCTATATATTCATATTGTATATACATGCCTGTGTTTGTGCATGTAAAGCAATGTCCAAGCTCAAAGCCACCCCATCAGCAGGTTTACGTTGACGTCGCACAGTGGTTCAAATGAGCAATCTAGCTGGAATCAATTAATCAGCCAGCGCTTTGCCAGATATCTCTTTCAAGCAAACAAAACACTCTTTTTGATATGTATTTCCAAATATCTTAGTTTGTCATTGCCATTTGTTTTGCGCTTTTTTAAAACAATTAAGCGTTTATCTTCTATTTTTATGACTAAACTGCTATAAAATTTTTGACTCTTTTAGTAGCTTTAATTAAAAATATAATGGAATTGAATTAGTGCCTATTAAATCGTGCAGCAGTGCGCCAGGTATTGAACCATTCCACAGTGCTTTATTTCGCACTTTTTTTTTTTGGCATAAATTCGAAAAATGAAGTTAGAGATTTGAAATTTGGTACAATTCATTGTGATGATATTTATAAAAAATAAGATAAATTTCAGATCTAGCGGGCCACGCTCACCTTTAACGCCCATATAAGGCTAAAATATTTCGGACTCTTGGCTTAAATATTATAATACAATCATATGTATATATTTATGATTTGTGTATATACGTATATGTATATAATATTTGCCACGCCCCTTCACGCCCACAAATCATAAAAAGCGTAATTTTTATGTCTGCAAGTAATGATTTATTCCTTAGGCAAAAATTAAGTATTTTCACCAATTTTGGTATAAACGAATATTCAATTATTTAATTATACAATAAAATCGAAATTTATTTATAGTTTCTTGTTGATGTTCTGAAAAAAAATAGCGTAATTCAAAGTGTTAAATAAATTTGGTGACACTACTCACGACACATATATAAACTTAAGTTTCTGCTATTTCTAAATATTCTTCGTCTGAAGCAAAACCAACGAGTACATCGATTGCGTCATCCTCTACGTCATCCACTTCGTTTTCTTCTAAATCATCCTCTTCGTCCTGTAGATCACCATCATCGCTTTTATATTGAATTTTGAAGCTTGGTGATTGCAACAGCGTGATGACTTCTTTTGGTAGGTTCTCGTTTCTACTTTTATTTTTCCGCTCTATATATTATATATATAGATGCTGGACAGCAAAGGGTCAGAAACTTTCAAAGGCTCGTTTAAAAATATCTGTTACCTTATGAACAGTATGCGACATGGGGTACCATTATTTTATTTTTTGTTTTTGCCAAACTAAGCTTTTAAAGTTCTAATACGTTTGCCGCCAAATTTACAAAAAGCATGCTATACAAGCTCAGCTGACTTTGGGAGTGCGTCGATAAATCATTTTTGGCGCCAATTTGAAAATTGATTAATTTTTAATCTAACTAAGGCATGATAAAAACAAAAATCGTGTGAAATTTAAAATTATAAAATAAAAAAAAATGACTGCCAAAAAAAATGAAAAATAAATTTCGAACCCAATTTAAAACGTCCATGTGCCAGAAATCTCTTAGCTTGTCGTGGTTGATTTTGTTAAAAATTTTTTTAACTTTTTTTAATTTAATAAATTAGCTAATTTATATGAAGAAGCCGTTTACTTCAACAAGCTGCACAGCTGATAAATACAAAGGCTGGAAGATTATAAAACTCTTTCAAACAATATGAGCAGATCTAAGCTATGCTAACATGTGTTTATCTTTAAAGCAAGCTCCATAATTCCTTAGTTCCTTGGTCAAAAAACAAATGAAATTAAATGTTTACTCACAATATTCAGTAGTTGTTAGCTTTTAAAATGAAATCTCCAGCACTGCTGGCATGACGGGACTTTCACAAGATTTCCATTTCAGCTTGCGACAAAATCTACAGAGCTTTTTAAATAACTTTGTAAATAGGTGTATTCCGTTTTTACGCGGTTTTGAAATAACACGGTCTAGAAAATTTTTTTTTACACAATTTCATTCGATTTAGCACGATTAAAAAAAGCTATTTGATTGAATTTTTAAAGAAGAATATTTTTATTAATCTAATCTTTTAGAAATTTAGTGAGAGAATTCCACTTTCTATGAAAATATGGCAGCTTATGGATTTACTTCATGTTACGTTTTTTTTTTTATTTCTTATTAATTTATTCTTATTAATTTAGAACAACTTTGTAACTTTTACAGAAGGTCGATTATAATTATAAGTAAATCTCGAATCTTTCTTAGCCGCAAGCAGGGCCGTAGAGAGAAAATCCGGGCCTGGGAGGAAAATGTACCGGGCCCTCTATTACACCTTTAGCATGAATCACGACAGTAAGACAGTAATTACATCGTGCCATCTGATAAAACTCCGGGCCCGGGGGGAGGCTCTAAAAGATAGGAACGCCAAAAAGAAACAAAATAAAAATACCACTTTATCAAAGAATATTTTGACCACTGTGCGTTGCCGTCGACGCTGGCGCTTGGCTGGCTGCCGCAATAATTTCAAAGTTGCGCTGCGGCGTCGCCAACACACGACTTTTGCTGCTTCTTCTGCTTCTTCTTTTTGGTGTGCGTGCTTTTTTTTTCTCTTCTTCTTTTTTGCTACTCACTCATTTTGCCGTTATTTATGTAACAAGTGTGTGTTGTTTCTTGCCATAGGCTGCAGTAAGTGTGAGTGAAATGCTGAGCACTTTCTTGTTGTTATGCAGCAGCATCAACAGCCTCAGCCACTGCACAGTGGGAAAAACTATAATAAAAAACTGTTGCATCAGCTAGTCGCAGCGCATTTAACTGGTTACATTCAGTTCAATTTGCCATTGCCTTTCAGTTTCAATTCAGTTATCATCAGCTCAATTTTGAAGCTTGAACGGCAAAGTCGACGTATATTTAAACATTTCACCAATTGACAGTGGTTTTGTTCTGTGAGTGGAGCTGTGTGCGGGTGGCAACAACAACAACAACAAATTGAAGCTGCCCAACATGAATATTATCATCATCATGTTTACGCATCACACAGTGCGTTGAAAAAGTTTGCGCACAAAGTTTCTATAACCAGTACCAATAGCGTTTTAATTTGTTGCTATACATTTCTCAAGCAATAAAAAATGCTGCGATCTGTTATAACTATTAAATGGATATAAATATATAGGGTTGGGTGGGGCAAATCCGACCTAGTAATTGGTTTTAGCTATAAAATGCTTATTTGACATCGGAACTAAGTAACTACTACCACTAAGGACTATCTAGTCTATGTGTGACTACCGGTGCAACCTAAGTAACTACTGATTTCTTCTGATCATTATTAATTTTTGAGATATGAGCATTTTTCAAAAATTTTAATTTTTGTCATTTAGAAAAATGGTGGGGTAAACCCAAACGCCTTTTTTTTTTTTGGCTGATTTAGCATAGATATGATCTAAATTTAATGGTTTTTCGATTGTAAATCAAAAGAGCATATTATTGTTTTACAAAACTGAATGTATTTATTAAAAATGATTAGAACATATAAATCGAAATGAAAGTTTAATGAATATCAATAAAGGCTGAACGTCTGGTTGGCCCACCATTTAGAGGTCGGATTTGCCCCACTGTGTTATTTTTCTGGACGACGCGAATATGTTAGTTCACCTTACCGTTTTTTTCCAATCGCTTTATTTAAGAAGAAAAAATTTGTAATCAATGTAAATTAAACTGTTTGTAATTCACAAAAATTAAATTGAAAATCTTTGAAATATACTTCTTGTCGTTTGAGCTAAATGTAGAGCGACAGACAACTGCAATGGTATCATTTTGGTAATTTGAGCTCGCTCAGTATTGCCGTTTTTGAGAAACAGTGGGAGGTCGAGTTTGCCCCACCTTAAGCTACAACAAATTAGAGATATAAAATTTGGTATAAAGCTTTATAATATCCCAATCAATATCAAACTTTTGTCTAAGCAACATCCAAACCTAATCGATTTAGCGTACACACTCCACACTCTCTAAAACATACAGATTTTAAGCTAGCCACAAATATTTTAAATAGCCTCTTTGTGCCTACAATCGAAATGAGGTATTTTTGGCGTTGTGGTATTGTATACGAGGCGCTGCGAAATCGATTATAAAAAAATCTAATCGAATAGGGAACTAACTACTTGTGAACAATAGCAACTTGGGTTTCCAAATAGGAAAAGCTATGCTTAAAAACGAAAGTTTCTCTATATACAGTATTTAGAAATTATTTCTGTATAAACTTTTTTTAACCATTTTAAATTTTATTTTTTTATGGTCTGTAATAGTAACAGCAAATGCAACAGCATTAAGATGGTTCAGATACAAGTTCCGAAAACAATTGCCACAAGAATTTTTTCTATAAACCGAATCTTTGTATTTTGGATTGGGATTGCTGCGAATTGTTTTGACCGTATATTTGGTATATTTAGCTTGTTGACCATTTGACCAAAAATGAGACTCATCATTAAACAAGATACTGCGGAAAAAAAAAGGATCAGTTTGCAATTGTTATGAGACCATTCAGCACAAGTACATTACCACCAATAGTTCTTAGGCTGAAATTCTTAAACAATCGGAATTTTGTATGTATGAATGTAAAACAAGACCTATACGTAATACTATATTTCCTGAAAACGACGGCGTATTGTGAAATCAGGATCATTGTCAACACTTTGACTTATAAATGCCATGGATTCTTCCGTACAAATATTTCTTTGTCTTATTGATGACTTGATGTCATGTAGTCAATAATTGGTGCGAAATTTTTTACAAAGTGCTCTATAAGTTTGTCGAAAGCGTTGAAAGCGTTGCTAAAACTTACAAGATTTTATAGTTAAACAATTAGTGGTAAGCCCTATGGAAAGATAGGATAAGCTTAAAAAGCGCACTTTACAATAATGTACTTAAGAATTAAAGTACTAGCCACAACGATCTACGACTAGGCTAAAATTGGGTTTTTTTGGTTATATAATAGAATAATATAATCTACAACAAAAACAAAACATGATATACTACCTATTTGAAAAATTGTATGATAACTTGTTGGATGCACTGTATATATTTGCTATAATAGCAACGGTAGCAGCAAATTTTATTGTCATGTCGTCTTTGTTGTTGTTGTTGATGTTGATAACTCAAAGCAGTTTTTTAATGACGCGTGCAGCCGAAGTCAGCGTCGTCGTCGACAGCAACGTCAGCTTCAACGTCGACTGCAGCTATGTCTTCGTTTCAATTCTATTGGCATATATTTTCACTGTTTTGATCAATTTGTTTGTAAATTTTCCAGTTCTTTACAAGTAGGTATGTGTTGTTCAATGGAAAAGTCGTCATAGTAAAAAACCAAAACAAAATATCCGGCACTGCGCTGCTGCTGCGCTGCCGACATCTATACATAATACATATATGTATGTATTTGTTTGCAAACAAACAGACAACGTCATTGTATTTATTTGTTTTATTTTTTTTCTCGATGCCGCCCATTAAGTGCATTTAATGACTAGTATAAAATCAAAAACATACATACAACAAAAAAAAAAAAAAATAACCAACAACAACAACAACTTGTTATTTGATTGTCATTAAAAATTAAACGCAGCACATTTAATATCAATAAATACACAGAACAATTTCAATTGAATAAAAACTTCTTGGAAAAGAAATCATTTAAGTAGTTTAGATTATGACCTTGTTTTTTTTATTATTGTTGTCGTTTTGCAAACTATCTACTAATTAAAGCTAGTTAGAGAACTAAAGCCAAGCTTAAATAACATAGGTACTAATAATAGTACCTTGGTGTACTACTGCTGAAACTGTTCAAGGCACAATAGTTTTACCTGAGTTACTCAGCTGAGTTGGAAGGGGGATTACTTTGTCGTGTACACCAATCAACAGTAGTAGTCTAGTAATTTTATTAGGCTCGGTTTTCACTACCTAAGTTACTTAGCTGAGTTGTTTCAAAAGTTTACTAAATTTGTCGTTTGAGTTTGCAGTTCTGATTCTGTTCAAGAACGCATAGTTAGTACCATTGTTTCTGGCTGAGCTGAGTTGGTGTTCATAAAAATAAAGCGGATTGTCAAATGCTCAACACTGGGAATTAGTTTGTCGTATACAACTAACTGATATGCTTTCTGATCAACGAATTGTTCTTGCGCCCGGTTCTTGCTATCTAAGTTAGTCAGCTGAGTTGTTTTAAATGCTCAGCCCAGTGGATTAGTTGGTCGCTTAAACCCTTATGAACCTACTTGTTAGAACAACTATATGTGTACCTGAGTTTCTCAGCTGAGTTATAGAATGATGTTGGGTTGAAAGAGATTTTTGGCACGCCGACTGTCCTTCTGTATGATCGTCTAAATGTCACATATGGTAAGAGTTAGATCAATCAAACTTTCGAGTTAAATATCTTATATATAGGGTGGGCCATCTGTTGCTTTGGTTGTTAAACACTCATAATTCGGAACATACCCGTTCAAAGTGAATGCTCTTCGACAAGAGTTCAGAACAACTCAATTTTAGTCATGGATCGTTTAACAACTACCATGAAAATGGTCGTCCTGTGAAAGAAACATCGAACACTTTGCGTCGAATTTTGCATGCGGATCTGCATTTGCGCGCTTGAAAGATTCTAATGACGCAACAATTGAAGTCCACGGACCATTATCAGCGTCGCTTATTCGTTCAATGGATGGGAGAACAGCCAGATGAGTTTTCGTCAAAACAAAAGTCATCGAAAATTAACTAAAAAAAACCAAAAGTTTTAGACGCGTAGTTCCTTTGTTTATGAAGATTTCTTAACAAAATATGGCGTCAAAGTCGTTTGACGATAGACTCCATATGAACTGATCATAATTGTTATCAGTGGCGGATCCACGGAAGGGTTTTCGGGTCCGGATCCATCCCCCCCCCACCAAACAAAAAAGTAGAAAAAATGGGTTGAAAGTCTTTTGCGAGCTCTGATATATAGTATATACACTTCGAGGTGAAGAACCCGCCCAAGACCAAATCTTAGATCCAAAAAAAAAAGTAGGAAAAATGGGTTGAAAGTCTTTTGCGAGCTCTGATATATAGTATATACACTTCGAAGTGAAGAACCCCCCCAAGACCAAATCCTAGATCCGCACCTCATTGTAATCATAATGAAGAAGAGTTCGTTATAGACAAGTTGAAGTGTATTTGGACTGACATCCCTAAATTTAAATTTTCTTGACTCCATTGTTTTATGAAATTTTAGAAAAAGTGCTAAATTTTAAAAAATAACAAATTAGAACACCTAATTCATAAGTTCTATTAAAAAAATTTCTGATTTTATAGATTTAGGCTATTATCTTTTAAACGATATTATACGCATCACGTTGGTATATGAGTAAATTAAGACATAAAGAGACTATCTAAAAATACGATATAAATTGACTGAGATGCTTAAATACTTTGTGGATTATCAGTAAAGTAAAAAACTGCTTAGTTAAGCCGATTTGGGTAATATATACATAAGTACCCAAAATAAAACGCAAAGGACTTGAACTTAAAAAAATGCATTAGGCAAATTTAGAAGATATGGCTTGTCAAAGAATAGTCTAAAAACGAAAAACCAAATTTTCATTTATCGTTAATTCGACAAATAATCGGAATTTTGCAATAAAATTTGACGTGGTTACTATTGGCTAGTAGCTCTACCAAATCTGTAAAAATCATCAAAATCGGAGAAGGTCGGGGGAAAAATTGTCCGTTTCACTTATTTTCACCGATATAGGGTATGGTATGGTATATAAATCACAGGTAATATTACGCAGCTGCCATACGAATTACAAACGAATTCCAATTTGTAAAACTCGTTAATCTCTTAAGATTTACCTTGAAATACAATGTATCCTTTGTTAGTGTATAAGTAAATTGCTGGCTATTTTTACTCAAAATATCTTGGCACAATTAATGAGATATAATTGTTTTATTTTATTTTTATTGATCTACCAATTTGTTGTTGTTTTTGATTATTCATCGATAATTGCAGCTGTTTTATGCAAAATTTCCGTCACTATACTACATATATACATAGATACGGAATGAAATGTACCTGTAATTTTTTGTAAACAAATCAAAAACCTGAGTCACTCGACTGTACTGAATATTTATAGCTAATTTTTGATTTTATTCTTTTTATAAACAAATTCGTTTAAGAATTGCCAACAAGTAAATAGTAATCCCCAAATAATGCAAAATCCAAGAATTGCAAAAAAAAAAAAAATAAAATAATTTTTTTTTGAGTGCCGCTCATTTCCGTTCTGGGATAATGCAACTTGCAATATCAAGTACAGATATGGCATTATAATATATGTACTACATATATAGTCTCTATAGCAAATTCGAATTGGACCGGAAGTGGAATTCTTTATATAGTGTTCGTGTATATAGCATGCATATTAAATGCATAAAGTTTATGTGCTCTTGAAATTGTTTGACACTTATTAAAGACCAAATGACTAAGCAAAAGTTTTGAGAGGTGTTCAAAGTTTTTCTTCATAATTCGCAATAAAATAATAATATGTTTCTCACAAAGAATACGTTAAGACTTGGGATTGCTGATTTGAAAAAGTGTTTAAATTTTTGGCGCCAGAATTTTGATTGTGCTGCTTTTTCGCACTGAGGAGCAAATCTAAAGAAATAATTTTATTTTAGTTTCTTTGAAGGAATTCTTGCTAACATGCTTAGAGTTCTTCAAACAGTATGTAGAGATTAAAGCAAGCGATTTGTTGTACATGGATCTGCCAAAATTTTGGAAGAATCTTTAACTCTCAAAACTTTAGTAGCAAAATCAACTAATGATATTGATACGCACAATGATGCGGCTTTAATTGCGAAAGATAAAAATTGTAGACATAAATTTGACATTTTTTTTTGTCGTTTTTTTTATTGAAGGGCTTTTTTAACTTTCTATTGACTACTCTGTATCTAGAATACAAAGAATATCTTGTTTCTCTAGAAATCTAGAATACAGAGAATATCTTGATTCTCTAGAAATCTGTGTATTAAACTTTGTATAAATACCTCGATCTAAGGTATGAAAATTGATTCAAAAATTCGCATTATAATAGGTTCCCTCCTGCCCATTGATGTTCCAGTAAAATATCTATCTAAAAATAATATCTAATTGATGTAAAGTTTTTTACAACAAATTGTTGAAATCCTTAAAAAACAAAAAATGAATGCATCCAGATAGATTCCAGAAGCCTTTAAGTCTAGCGTTCGGTCATACGACCACGGTCAGAAATGAAGTTCAATTCGCTTATTTATTTTTCAATACAAATTGAATATTTGAAAATTTTAGTTTCATATAATATTTCAAGAAAAAATGTATTACTTTAAAATTATATACCAAATATTAATTAAAATTTTAATATAAAATACAAAATAATATATAGGTACTACAATTTAATTCAATTCAATTTATTCACTTTAGTGGAGTGTGATAATTTGTGTCTAAAAAAAATAATCTTTGTTTCATTTAATATTATATAAAAAATATTTCTTTATTAAAAATTATATACAAAATATAAATAACAAAAAAAGATATAATAACAAAAAATAATAAAATATAAAAAAATAGTAAATATAATAATATATTACATAAAAATAAATACAAAATAAAAAAAAATTATATACAAACAAATCACAAATGGTATATTTTTTTTTGTATGAAATTTTGTGATTGTATAGGCCTTTAGATAAATAATCTTTTCAACTGGAACATAGTATGGTATAGTGAATAATTATTTTAAGTGTATTATCGCTATATAACCAAAGGAAATTGGACACAAAGCCTTATATCTTGTATAAATTACACTAGTTTACAAATTTAAGGGTCAGCGAGTGAACCTTTCTAAAAAAGTGTTTTTTAGGGTAATTTGGGGTCGATAAACACGAAAATGGCAACCTTGTTTTTTTCTTAAGCAACGTTTTCGAGATATTTTCGAAAAACATGTTTTTGTCCACTTTTTTCAGTTATTTCGCAATATCTCGTGAACAAAATTTTGTATCGACATGAAAGATGATTAGATCGAAAGGTATTGATGTGTGTTCCATTAATATATAATATGTACAGATTAAGTAAGATAAAGTTTAATATAATAATAATTTTTGAAAAATTTTCAAAATTATTCAATTCAGTATGATAAACGAAAAATCACGACTACAGCTGCATACAAATTCGTGAAGACGTAACTGAACATAGTAAATGCAAAACTTTGAGTGCAACATTTTTTTTTTTTGATACAAAAGTGTGATTGACTGAAGATTGGAACTTTCGTACATGGTTCCATAACATCTACAGATCCTATCCGATTTCGCAGATCTTAGACTCGAAATGTTCGTAAAAGAATTCTCTTTCAGCTTAAAGCTTAACATAATTTTTAAAAATTTTCGTGTTTCTCGACCCCAAATTACCCTAAAAAAACACTTTTTTAGGAAGGTTCATTTTTCGTGTAAACTAGTGTTATTTATAAAGTGGGAACATAAAAAATGTTTTTTTTTTTTTTTTTTTTAAAGATGGCGCCAAATTTGTTTATGATATCGTCATAAGCACACGAAACTAAACGAATTTTGCAACAGACACGTTTTTTTGACCGATCGGTACAGTGCTGGGAAACTCTAAAAGACTTTCGAATGCCAAAATTTCGATATCTTTATATGCAACCGAATTATCCATCTAAAACTTTTGGCTTTTTATACCCTGTACCGTATGGTACAAAGGGTATATTGTGTTTGTGCAAGCCGAAAATGTATGTAACGTACAGAAGGAGAAGTCGGAGACCCCCCAAAGTTACCTTAAGTATGATCAGAGTGACTAGAGAAGTCGATATACACATGTCCGTCTGTCCGTATGAACGCCTAGATCTCAGAGATGGTAAGAGCTAGAGCAACCAAACTTTCAGATAAGATCCCTTATTAATCCATAGGAGACAAGTTTATTTTATTTTTTTGATATCGGGACTACATTATATAGCTCCCATAGGGGTGTTTCAGAGGACCTCGAAAAAAAGCAAAAGTTTTAGATGGATAATTCGTTTGCTTATGAAGATATTTGACAATCGAATGTTTTTTAGAAACCCCCAGCACTGTACCAAATTTTATCAAAATCGGTTGACTATATCATATAGGTCCCATAGGATCGATCGGTCGAAAATTTGTTTATTGTACAAAATTCGTTGTGTTTCGTTTGTTTGTGTAGATATTGTAACCAAATTTGGCATTAAGAAGTTTTTTAGAGTTCCCAAGCACTGTACCAAATTTGATCAAAATCGGTTGACTATATCATATAGCTCCCATAGGACCAATCGGTCAAAAAATCGTGTTTTGTACAAAATTCGTTGTGTTTCGTTTATTTGTAAAGATATTGTAACCAAATTTGGCATTCAGAAGTTTTTTAGAGATTTTCAACACTGTACTAAATTTTATCAAAATCGGTTGACTATATCATATAGCTCCCATAGGGCCAATCGGTCAAAAAAACGTTTTTTGCACAAAATTCGTTGTGTTTCGTTTGTTTGTTAAGATATTGTAACCAAATTTGGCATTCAGACGTTTTTTAGAGATCTTCAACACTGTACCAAATTTTATCAAAATCGGTTGACTATATCATATAGCTCCCATAGGGCCGATCGGTCGAAAACAAGTTTTTGATTAAAAATTCGTCTGTTTTTGGTTGTTTATGAAGGTATCATAATCTAATTTGGCAATCAAATGTCTTTTGGTGTTCGTAAGCAATTTACCGGATTTTGTTGCAAGCAGTGGTACAGGGTATCCCAAAGTCGTCCGCGCCCGACTTTAACGAACGCCATCTTTTTACATATATAATGTAACCCCGATAACAAGGAAATAAAATAAACTGGTCTCCTATGGAATAATATGAGATCTAATCTGAAAGTTTGGTTGCTCAGACAGACGGACATGACTATATCGACTTCTCTAGTCATCCTGATCATTCTTTAGATAACATTGGGGGATCTCCGATGACTCCTTCTATATGTTACATACATTTTCGCCTTGCACAAACTTAATATAATATATACCTACTTATATAATAATATATAATTTTTGGATGCGCAGAAAACTGGTTCAATTTTTGTATGATGCTATATATAGTACAGTTTTTTCAGCTGGAAAAAAATACGTTAGGGACCTTGGTCTAAGTCTAAAACCAAGTTTTCGTATTTGTGAGTAGGGTGCGTGGCACCCCCGCCTGACAATATATTTAGGCAGGCCCGACGAGAGGGGGGTGCTAAAGGGGGGATTCCCCCCGGGCCCGGAGTAATTACTGTCGTACTGTCGTGATTCAAGCTAATGGTGTAATAGAGGGGCCGGTACATTTTTCCCCCCTGGCATGGATTTTCTCTCTACGGCCCTATATGTAGGTACGGTTTTTGCATGATATCTTTTTTTCTATCAAAGAGAAAGTCATTTACGATTTTTCAGAAGCTTCCCTGAATGCAGCGGACATTCCAGTGGCATATTAATGGTGGTCTATGTACATATATCCCTAAGAAGATTGTATTGAAAACTTTGAGCCTTAGATGAAAGTAGCATTTATACGATTTCATGCAGTCTTGACAGAGAATAGCAATATGTAGAAAAATGCTCACATGACGTCGATTTCGATGACGATGACGATGACTACAGCGCTCAAGGTCTCTATAAGAGAGTTATATTAGGAAATTAAAAAATAAAGAAACAAACTGTAGTAGTTCCCTCAGTTAATAAGAGTTTCTGCAGAAATCACATGAATGACTGATTGAACAAAGCATAACACATATGTGTTTACATAGGTATCTGTACATATGTGCTAATTCCCCACGAATCTTATGAATGACTAAAGAAGGCAAGAAAACAAAAACAATAAAAGCTTCAACTACAAGAACAATGACTTTGCCAACAACAACAACAACAAAAACTACAACAATAAATTTACTCTTGATTGATATGCTCAATGTTTTTGTTGTTGTTGTTTTTTGTTTAGTTGCTTTTGCTGCGTGTTTGTTGTTGTTTACACATTTTAAAAAATTCATTGAAAAGAAATAAAACAGATTAAGAGACAGCAACAACAACAACAACAAAAAGTACCAGTCTCTGCCATTTGTCGTGTGATAAGATGTGTAAGCGAGAGCGCAAATCATTTAGGTTGGCTTTCAATGGCATTAACAGCTGAGCGCAAGCAGGACAGCGTGTAACAATAAATTCATTATTAATATACATATATATACTACGTAAATACACATATGTGAATATATTTTTGTATATATGTAAATTATTTATTATTAATTTTTTGCTCACATTTTGAACAAATTTTTCCAAAGTGATAATCATTGCTTTTCGAGCAGTAGCCAAACATTTTGAATGCACTGTGTGTGACTCTGTCTCGTCTGTTATCTAAAAGATTTCGTCACAAAAATGATGCTATATAGATTTCCGAAGAATTTTCATCAAAATTCATTTGAATTCAAATTAATAATAAAAAACAAAAATCCCTTAAATGACTGTTGTATTAAGCGGATATGGGGATATACCGAAAATGCGTCTTTCCAAACATAAGCTTCAAAATATTTACTATAACAACATTTTCAAGATACTACGCGCAACTCAGGCTTAATGATTTTTAATAATTTTTTTAACTGAACAGAAATAATTTTTTAAAATTTGGCTGGATATTTTAAAATTCCATTTATGACAATATCAAGTAAGTTATTTATTGAAAATTGAAAATTTTTAATAGGCATATCGATAACAGATTGGTGCGACAGCGTTGATATTGATGCTAAAGCTAATATTATTATGTAAATTAATTAGCAATATTTTAATTAAGCTGTGGCAACAATGTGAGAGAGATATTATAATTAATCGTAAAAAAAGCAAGCGAAGTATGAGAATTTAACGACAAGAAAAAATGTGAAATTGGCAGCACGTAAAAACGAAAACGTATAAAATTGATTTGTTTTGAGAAATTCGGCGATTTCGATAAGATTTAATTCAAAAAGTGCTAAAGAAAATGTTTTAAGCTGGAGTTCTTTTTTTTGGCACAAAATATCCAGAAACGAATATATAAAAGCTCAAGAGTTCTAACGATTTTGAATCATTAATTTTACAATTTGTGGCTATACCAAATTTCGATTGTGACTAGTCATAATAATTAAAAAATAATAATGAGTCATCTGAGCCAATTCTATTATATATAACAGCTTGACATAGTGCTTTGTTCATCCAAATTCAAGAACGCATTAATAATTTAGATTAGATTATTCCAATGTATAACGCTTTAGTAGAAGTTAAAATTCTTTAAAACCATGTAATACTGTCGAATGCTAAAGTCTCATTAAATAAGCAAAAAAAATAAATGTTATTGTCCACAAATCGTAACAACATTTGTGGATTTCTATGAAATTGTCTACATAAGCTTGACTTTTATTTAAATCTGTTTACATAATATGCTGCATACTTATGGGCACTTTGGTACGGTCTGTTGATTTATATATTATACACTGTACCGAAGACATAATCTGGGCAACGAACGGTTGGAGACCCCTTAACAACAAAGACTAACCCCTTAACAGCCGAGACGATGCAGTCATGTCTGTCCTTGTGAACAAAAATAACCCAGAGACTAGATGAGCTAGAGATTATTATTTATTTATATTATTTTATTTCAGTAAATTTCGAATTTTTTTCATAGTCTTGATTTCTTACTCTAAATATTAGGTAAAGTACTCGTACTTTGTTCTAAAAAAGATGGTCGGCTTAAACGATGGACAAGGCCGGATTAACGGCCAAGAAGCTTTTGCTGTGTGTTTGGTGGGATTAAAAGGGGATCACTCACTATGAACTGCTCCTAAAGGGCCAAACACTCAATTCGGACTTATATTGTCAACAACTAAACAGACTGTAGAAAGTGCTCGACCAGAAGCGGCCAGAATTGGCCAATAGAAAGGGTATTGTGTTCCATCAAGAGAAAGCCAGGCCGCACATATCTTTAATGTTGCATCAGAAGCTCCGAGTGTTTGAATGGGATGGGGAATCTATCGCACCCACTCTATAGTCAGGACCTGGCACCAAGCGACTATAACCTATTGTACCATTTGCAAAATGTTCCTAATCGTAAAGTAATGTCCTCAAGAGAGGCTTGTGAAAATGATTAGGTCAGGATATTTACCGATAGGAACGAGGACTGCTTCAATCTGGGAATTATGAATGGACAAATCTTATCGAACACATATTTGACATAAATCGGATATTCCTAGCTCTGTTAATGTCAAAGTCGAAGTAAAGCAAAAAAAACGCCGAGAACTTTTTACTTTAAAGCTACTTTTACTTTTAACTAAAGGCCCATACGCAGTTCGAATATTGGAATATTGGGATATACCAAATGGGAGTTTTTTTGTATATGAATTTTTGTCGTTCCGTGTGAAATTTTCATACTGCCTATAGGCCTTAATACTATAAAAAAAAGTTTAGTTAAAAAAAATTTATGAAAACGTGTTTTTCTTAGATCTCTTTCCCTATAAACTGAACAAAAATCAAGCTGTTCATAAAACTTTTTGCTAAGAAGCTATATTCACCAAAACCGGTTTGTAGACTAATGAAAACTTATGTAGACAAAAATGTAAAAATCTTTTTACTTTATCGGAATATAACTCCCCAGATCCGCTGCAATAGTTAACTATTTACTTCAAAAACTTTTTATATAAAGGGTCATCAATCTTGAGGGTTTTTTTTTTAAATAAAAAAATCTTTACTATCAATAGAAAGAACCGTTCTTGCCATTCACTTTTTAAAAATAATCCCTTTCAAATGTTGGCCGCATCTTGTACAAGCGGAGGTTCCAATTTTCGATGACGCGTTAAAAAAATATAATAATAAATAATGATAATAACACGGGTAATGTTGGCCTCTAATGCTTCAATTGTAGCTGGATTATCCGCAAACACTTTAGACTTCACGTAGCCCCAAAGGAAAAAGTCTAACGGTGTGATATCACACGATCTTGGTGGCCAATTCACCGTTCCGTAGCGTGAAATAAATTGTTCACCGAATTGGTTCCTCAATATGTCCATTGTATCACGGGCTGTGTGGCAAGTAGCGCTGTCTTGTTGAAACCAAATGTCGTCTATGGCTTCTATTTCAGGTAGCAAATAATTTATTATCATGGTGCGATAACGGTCGCCATTGACGGTTACCGTCTGACCAGCTTCATTTTTGAAGAAATATGGACCGATAATTCCAGCGGCCCATAAACTACGCGCTGGACGTGGTCTATTCGGTCGAGTGTCATCCAATAATGAATATTGGGTGTCAAAATTGTTGATGGTATGGCGAATAGTGGTCTCAGTAGATCGATTATGGCGACCATAAAATGGCCTAAGCGTGCGAAAAAAACATTCTTTAAAGAACGCGAATTTTCGTAATATAATTGTACGATTTGTAAACGTTGTTCGGGTGTAGGTTTTTCCCTGATGAAATGGCAATGAAAACTAAATAAAAAACACACCTTATTAAAAAAAAACCCTCAAGATTGATGACCCTTTAGTAAACATATATTCATTTAAATCATTCAAATGTACTCAATTAATTCCACTTTTTTGTAGTCTATCAGTTAGCTTTTTTCTCGAATTATGAATAGTACAGGGTGACAAGACCGATTGGGTGGGAGATATCAACGTGATTCTGTGATTCTTATTTTGAAGCTAAATTTATGCCATTATATACAGGGTCTTTCCAAAGGTAGTCCGGCGACTTGGCCAATTAACTGCATATAAGCTTCCTGGAAGGCGGTGGCTGTTATGCTCTTGAGCCTCCTCATCATGTCCTATTGATGTTTTGATGCGCGTGAAGAGGGAAAAGTCTAACGGGCTGTAAGGTGTCTGAGGCAGCGTTGCGATGCGGGGTAGGCTGTGTGGCTCGTCGTGTTGGAGAAGGTTGGACGAACACGGACGATGCGATTTCTCAGCCGCTCAAGAACCTCCACGTCAAGAACTGCATTAACAGTTTGTCCCTGTGTTACAAGTTTGCTGTGAATCACTTCCCTCGAATTGAAACAAAAACCTCAAGATTGATGACCCTTTATCACTTACCATCGTGTTCTTTACTACCCATTCACGCTATGGAAACATCGGAAGTTATAGTCATAAACTTTCAAATGTAAAACCCTTTTTCTAGAAGATCCTTTAAAAACAAAGCTTATTTCTAAAACTTTTCGTAAAGAAGCTACAGTAACCAAAATCGGTATTTAGACTCATATAGACTAAAATATACAAATTTTTTTTTATATTTTTACCCACTTGTAGTTGTCTTAAAGTGTTCTCTTAAAGAAAGAGCGGAACCTTCTAGTTTTTAGTTTAAATATTAGTGATAAAGTTTTTCAAGTGTTTATAATTCTACAACAAGCTTTAAGTAGCTTAATTTTTAAATTTTTAAACATGATTTAATGATACGTTTAACACAATGCCATAATTCTAAAAAGCGGTCTAAACTTTTCTTTACATTTACAGATCCATGCAAAATGTCTAGTCCTGACGATAGAATACCAATACATGGTGAGTATATACATATACACTAGTTAAGTATGTATACATATGCCATAAGGCCAAAGTGATCAACCAGCACATAGATGTATATAATGCTAACAAATGACAACAAGCTGATGTATACTTAACTGCAATACATGGCTCAAGTATAAACAAAAGTTTAGACACACACACACGCACACACGCGCACGCATAGAGACATTTATATACTCGCACTATATATATTGCTTTCCAAAAATAACTGTTACAAGTACACACAAATGTGCGTGAGTCTGTGTTAGTCTATGTGTGTGTGTGTGTGTGTGGGGTAGGCTCAGGCAACAAAAAGTGGGCGTTAAGTTAGGCGGCAAATTTTTTTGTATACTCTGCTACACAGAGAGAAAAATAATAGTCAGAAATGTTGTTGCTGAGTACGCTAAAAAGTGAAGGAAATTTTTGAGAAAAAAATTGATCTTGGAATTTTTTCAGTTTGTAAGACTAATACGAAGTTGAAAAACCGAAAGTAAGATTACTATATCAGTAGAAATTATACTAGAAAACTATAGATATAGACGAATTAGCTTATTAACTCGTTTTTTTTTTATGGATATGGCATAGCGTACGGAAATTTTTAAGTACAGTTTCAAAATCTGTTGACTATATCATTTAACCTATAGGAACGATCGGTCAAAAAAAAGTTTTTGCTGAAAAATTCGTTTATGTTGCTTTTTTTATGAAGATATCATGGCGTTCAGAAGTTAGGAAATTTGATCAAAATCGGTCGATTATATCATATAACCACAATAGAATTTACCGAATTTAATTGCAATGGGATGCTACAGGGTATCCCAAAGTCGAAAGGTACATGGCGTACTTTTGTAAGAGGGATTATAAAAATTTGAAAAATAGAAAAATTTTAATCTGATTTCGATAGTTGAATTTTTTGTTAGCATTTTGAAATGAAAAAACGATGACTGCACTCGAAAGATAAAGTGTTTTAAAAAATGGAAATTAGTTCCATACTGTAACCATTTTCTCAAAGAAAAGTAAATAGCTTTGTTAAGTAAAGCGTAATCGAGAAAATCGTTTAAAAATGTTGTTTGGTAGCTTAAAAAAAAAAATAAAATTAAATTTGTGGGTAATGCGCTATACGAGATTTGTGTCACATTATTTTACTAGGTAATAGACTTTTGCGAAGAAATCCTTTTTTTTTTTAAAATCTTTTTTTTTTTAAAAAATCTTTTTTTTTTTTTTAACTTGTTTCGTAAAATCTTTACGTAAAGAATTTGCTCAATTTGTCATAAAAATGCTGTTGTTTTTTCTCTCTGTGTTCTTTTGGCTTTAAGCCCCCGGGTATGGACGACGTTGAGGTAATAATAACACAACGACAGGCTGAGCAGAGAGCTGCAAAGCGGATTGAGGCATTTTTGGGGGGCTGGTTTTGGTAATGGTAATGGTAATGGTCTGGTGGCAAGAACAACCATATTGTCCATGGTCGGCAATTGTAGCTAAGAGTTTTCTGTGTGTTATCTCGCAAGTGACAGCAAGTGGTTGTTGTTATTGTTGTTGCCAGCAGGCAGGCAGGAAGGAACTTTTCCGCCATGTGTATCTGTGTTGTGTGTCGAATGTATCTATGTGTGTATGTGTGTGTGTGTGCTCCATTGCCACTGCCATTGCCAGCAAGCACGTGGAAAGTCCAAAACGGAAAGTCCCAACCTCAACCCCATTGCCCCCGCCACTAGTTACATATAATCTTTGGCTGTCACTCTCGCCGTAACTCAGCTCGACGCTCTGACGCTCTCTTTCTCTCTGCATATATGTATATATGTATAGTATGTTTTGTATGTTTGTTTGTATATGACTAAAGAAAACATTCGTTTATCGATTTTGGGCTATTTTTAGAAAATTTACTTGCCTTTGAAAAATAACAACAGCAAAAACCAACAATACTGCAAAGTCGGCGTCGAAGCTGACGTTGACGTTGACGCAGACGCTCACGTTGACGTTAAGGACGAGTGCGAAGACGAAGGCGACTACTTTGTAATGACATGAAACCATAACTTTATGCTATATATATATATATATTATACAATATGTACACGTAAGCAATATTTTACAACAATCATCATTTACATGCCAAAAAAACAAAAAAAAAAAAAAAACGAGCCTCAAATCCCGTGTAAACGATTATTAATTGATTAATATTTGATTGGGTACCATGACGAAGCCCATTATTCAATCAAACTGAGCAATTTGACAAATAACCCTTAGCAGTGCCGAATTAAAAAAGTGACAGCCCAGGTGTTCTATTTTCACATATAATTCCAATGCTAAAATGGAGTCCTTTTGGCAAGCACTTATTTCTTCACTAACTAGTAACGCAAAATTTTAATCTAAGCCCATTATTCAACTAAATTGAGCAATTTGGCAAATAACCCTTAACAATGCCGAATTAAAAATGTGAAGGCCCAGGTGTTCTATTTTCACATAATTTCAACGCTAAAATGGCGTCCTCTTGGCAAGCACTTATTTCTTCACTAAACTTGTGTTGCAAAATGTTTTCTTATTTTTTGGAAAAGATACAAAAGTATTGTTGTCTGCTAATAAAAATGCGTGCCTTGGGTCTTTAAGAAATCCCAGACAGATTTGACAGATTTTGGCTATATACAGAGTGCTATATATCGGTGAAAATAAGTTAAGCGGGCCACTTTTCCCGCGAAGCTCTCCGATTTTGATGATTTTTACAGATTTGGTAGAGCTACTAGCCAATAGTAACCACGTCAAATTTTATTGCAAAATTCTGATTATTTATCGAGTTATCGATCAATTCCGAGGTGTTATGCTTATTTGTCATTTTTCGAGGTACTTTTACTATGGCGAACATGTGAGCTGCCATCAAAAAAATAAGCATAACTTCTATAATTTATAATAATATAATATCTGCTGTATGCATATGATATTTACGCGCAAGCAGTTCGATATTTTCACATATAAATTATTCCATAAAACTCAAGCGTATTCCATTATATTTTGTGTAACCTTAATTTATTAATTAGTCATGGGGTAAACTTTGGCCCAAAATAAGTTTGACACGTCTTATTGTATGAAAACTTTTACACTTGTGAAAATATAAACGCTTGCTTAACTTGGTTGCTTTATTAATTATTGCTTATGAAAGCTTCAAAAAAGAAGTACATACACCATAAAAAATTAAGTTTATCGTTTGTAAAATTTAAAAGAACAAAGGTTGCGATTTAAGAGGAGGTTCTTTCAAATTTGGCCGAAAAGAAGGCGAAGTGTGGGAAATATTTGTGGCATGATGAAAAGACATACAAACTTCCTGTTTGATTGTTAAATGCAATTTTTATTGTACAAAAGTTGTTCTCCAGCCTTTTTTTTGTTTATTGAAATTAACTAAATCAGAATGAGTTTTGACGAAAAATTAAAAAAATGTGGACGTTCGAAAAAAAAATTGTTTTTTTTTTTTTTTCACTTTTTTTGTGATTTGACCTTGCTTAAAAATAACAAATTAAAAATTTTTCATGTACATTGTTAGTATAAGCCATACCAAAAATTATATTCTTTCAAACATGCTTTAAATGAAGAGAATCGGAACAATAGATCAAGACATGTGCTTGAAATTCTGATGAAAATTATGGTTGCGAGAAAAACGCGTTCAAAGTTTTTAGAAAGTCCCTATTACATCGAAAAATCCTTTCGTACACATATTCTACGAAAATGTAGCTTTCATTTTTTGTAAAAAAAAAAAAAAATCAATTTTCTCGACCAAATTTGAAAGAACACCTTCCCTTAATGCATAAAAGAGGTTTGAAATTTACGAAAAAAAAATATTTATATATAAAAGCCACTGTAACGAACTGAAATCGTATACCCAAATATTTTCACCTTGAACTAGACAATTTCAAAAATAAAACAAATAGAACGCGTATCTTAGAATAACTCAGTTGCTGTATGGTGTATCTGTAAAAGCCAGAGAGCGTGACATCTCAGCCCACCATTACCTCTACTTCTGTTTGTAATATGCTGTTGGTATGCCCAGAGATTCTGACTGCTACGTTCTTGCTTCTGCAGCTCCCAGACCTGCACCAGGGGGCGATTTGGAAAGCTGAGAAAAGTTATTAGGGAAAGACGCACTTTCACTATTTTCTATAATCCTAAGCATCATTTTGTAGTTGATCAATATGCGGCATGCGGAGATAAAAGTTATACCTACCAAACTAAAGCTCAACGAAGCTCAGCATATCGTAATCCTGGAAAGAAAAAGGATATTTGCATATCGCAAAAACAAAACACTTGAAAATTTTAAAAAGCTCAAAGCAACTTGAGAGTACTCCTTACAAGCAGATAGAAAAGTCAAAATTAAAAAAATATGACTCCACATTTTATTTCGTTACGTGACGATGTTTCTAACTTTTCACTCTAACTACAAGCTTCGTTAAAGAACTTTGTTCCGAAAAAGTATTTTGACATAAACCTATGAGGTATCTGTAATTATTGATATAAGCCCAAATATATGCCAAAATATACTCCACATTTCATTTCGTTACGTGACGATGTTACTGACTTTTCACTCTAATACAAGCTTCGTTAAAGAGCTTTGTTACTAAAATTTTTTTTTTACATAAACCTATGAGCTATCTGTAATTATTGATATAAGCCCAAATATATGCCAAAATAGACTCCACATTTCATTTCGTTACGTGACGATGTTTCTAACTTTTCACTCTAACTACAAGCTTCGTTAAAGAACTTTGTTCCGAAAAAGTGTTTTGACATAAACCTATGAGGTATCTGTAATTATTGATATAAACCCAAATATATGCCAAAATATACTCCACATTTCATTTCGTTACGTGACGATGTTACTGACTTTTCACTCTAATACAAGCTTCGTTAAAGAGCTTTGTTACTAAATTTTTTTTTTTTACATAAACCTATGAGGTATCTGTAATTATTGATATAAGACCAAATATATGCCATACATATATATGTACACAAAATAAAGAGTAAAATCTTAGAATTCTTTTAGTCTTACATTTTTTTGAAATCTCTGAAGAAGTACAAGTGGAAAAAGTTTTTATTATTTAATTAGAATGCTCTGGGAAAACATTTAAAACAGATATCTGATTAATCGACGTATTGCTGTGGCATTAAATTTTGAGTGGAAGCGTTTTGAACCGTGGTCAGAAGGTTACCCCAAATAAAAGAAATTTCTGAAGTTTCCAGCTATCTACTGTGGCTACAAATAAACAGCTAGATTGTCTAAACATATAATGTATTTGGAAACTTTAAGCTCCTGAGACCCAACATAATTCGCTACCAAAAAAAAAACAAAAAAAACTTATCAAATACATTAATTATATGTATTTTCACAGACTTATTAATTAGCCGAAAAAAGATACACATACTATACAATACTATTATTTACTATATATTTGGCTATATATATTTGTTTATGGTCATTTTACTAAATGAGTTTGATGTTTTGGCGTGTAATGGGATTTGTAGTTGTGACCTTCGTTTGGTGAGCTTTTGTAGCTATACAATTGAATTCATTAGAAATCCTGTGCGTCGCTCAATCTTAAGACGCAATAAACCAAAACACCTGGCGCACCATAGAGCACACAAAGTCAAAGGTCAGGCCTTCAATCGTCCCTGCCCGTTTGGTGGTAGACAGCCACCAACTTACTACCTACTACTAGCCACTCCCGGCATCACCCCCAAAGCAACCAAGCGTTGGTTGCCTTCACCTTGTTCATTCATTGCCTTTGCATGGCAGTTATTGTAATGGCATGCTAAGAATAAAACTAAACTGTGTATATGTGTGTACATTATATAAAATCGTTAACTTGCTATATACAGTGGGCATATGGCAGTGTATAATGGAAATTTGAAAGATAAGTACTAGAACTACTTAACCATGGCTATATTTAGTGTGCCAACCTTGTGCAGAAACGTAGAAGTGCCCAAATAACGACGTGAGCAAACGTAACTAGTTTTCTAACGCATGCACTAAATAATACCAAAAACAGTTTACAAAATGTGTACACACTGGCAAATATTGGCGCCTTTTATAGAGTTCCATAAAATTTCATGATCTTTCAAAAGACATTAACATATTGTTTTTTTTTTTTTTTCGGTTTCCAAATACAAACTGCTTAAAAAGTTATAAATAGAATATTGCAATTAAAAATATACACTGCTGAAAATAAGCTTTGTACCACTGTATCTACTATTACGACTTTTATGTGCTATGTACTTTATATTTATACATGTAAGTACATGGTTTGTTGATTTGTTTCTCTGTTCTATATACGTACATAAGTGTGCATACGCTTCTAGCATGGATTTTTGCTGTTTTAGTTGGTTTTTGGCTATGAACAGCATTTTACATTTATCCAAGGTAAAGTTACATATAGCGCCAAGTATCTTACTTACTCATAACTCGTAACTTGAAGTTCCAAAACACAAACAAATGCTAGGGGGCTGGGCGGGCAGTGCAACGAGGTGCTGTACATGTATTATATAGTATATTTGTATAGGCCAAAGCCTAAACGTCGAAGTTGACGTCAACGTCAGCGTTAGCGTCGCTGCTGCCGTCCGTCCAAGTGGCCAAAGTGTACGACGTTGCTGTGGGCTTTATGTGGCGCGGCTCTGTGTCTATTTTTAGATACGCTGGAAATTTTCCCCAGTACACAAATACAGATACACAGATACAAAAACAAATATAAATAAAAACGCACGCATTCTCGCACACACACACACACACACAGATACATACACTCAAATGTCGCTTGCTATCACTCAAAACAAAGTAAGTGAGTGAGTGAGTGAGTGGGTCGTTGTATCGGCTTGTGAAACATCTAAGAGAGAGAGAGTGTGTGTGTGTGTGTGCGTGTGTAGAAAGAGGAGTAGGGCAAATAAAGTGTACTGTAAGCACTATTGCGTATTGTTATTGCTCTCAAACACATGCACTTGCATATATAAATACATATGTATGTATGAGTGTATGTAAGGCTCTGTGCTCTACGTAGTGGTCTCAGCTGAGTTGAGTTGAGCCGAAAGCTGGCTAAAGAGAGGGCAATGGAAAACTTTTTTATACTCTATATCGTAAAAGTAATTAGTATTATTAGTTTATCAAAAAGTTTGTTTAAGCCTTGAATTGTGTTTTAATATTTCCTTAGTCTTTGAACTAAGTAGCTTAGTTTAATGTGCTACAAAATGTTAAAACGAAAGTTTTGCTAAGCCCACAAAGAAGTAAAGGAGTTATTTATATCTTAACTTTAATTTAAAGGCAACAAGATACAGAAATGTATATCCATTTACCCAGATCAAGAAACATTGCTTCCGATATTTTTACACTTTGTAGCCAAGAAGAATGCAACTTAAAACCAGGTTGGAACCTGTAGATTCAAAAATGTCGTTTATGAAGTGTTTATTGATCGGATCGGTATATCGCAAGCTACACTTAAAATTAGAATACAAACTTTTTTTGATAAAATTATTAAATACAAATAGCACTTTTAAAAATTAAGAAAATTGTGAAAAATACGTATACATGTCCGTTTTTAAAACGTTCTAAGCGCCGATTGCGATTTCTCGAAACTATTAACTTATTCTTTTTAATTATAGTGCATTAAACTGCATTGTTAAATTAGCAATTACACTAAGAAAAATTCAAGTCAATAATTATTACAAAAAAGTATTGCACTTTTAGAGAGTCTAATTTCTGCATACACCTAATTCTGTTTTTACACGGTAGATACGCTCCAAAAAAAACCGTGTAAAAAAACATGAAGTAATTCCTTAAGCTGCTATAAAAATAAATAAGAAAGGGGAAATCCCTAACTAAATTTTTAAAAGATTAGGTTAATAAAAATATTTTTCTTTAAAATTTCAATCAAATTTTTTTTTTAATCGTGCTAAATCGTATGAAATTTTGTAAAAAATATTATTTTTAGAGCGTGTTATTTAAAGCGTGTAAAACCAGAATTGGGTGTAAATGTTTAAAATCGAAAAGTTTTTTTTTTTTAATTTCTCTCTTTATATAAAATATTTGTATCGTCATGGACATCATCATTTATGCATATAATAAGAATTTACAGAATATATCGACCTCTTCGATTTGCGACAAAAGTATTTTCGATGTCAAGAGAGAAGTAAGTTTCTTAAAGATAGCTTTCTTTTGTTTGTAGATAGAAATTCTTATTTTGAGAATGTCTAGAATGATTTTAATAAGAATTACGCAGGATGTTAGATGCCTTAAATTACTTAACCTAAGATTTTTTAGAATAATTTTAAGAAAAAGTGCCCTCAAAGCGCCTTGCTTACTTATTGTAAAAAAGTTAAGTTTTAATGCGGAGTATTTTATACTTAAGGATTAAGAAGAAAAAATCTTTTAAATTCTAAAGTGCAATGAACTGGTTTTGAGCAATTACGAATTTAAATTAGGTTCGGCTCTTTTTTCTGAGTGTAGAAATGCGGAACAGCTATGATAAATAAAAACCTTCAAATTTTTTATATAGTGCGTGTACATGGACGTAAATAGCAAAGATTCGCAATTTCAATAATTAGTCATACGACAATATTAACGTCAATGACTAGCATTTCAGCTGTCTTCAATATAGCTCTTACTATTTCGATCCAGGAAATCACAAAAAAAAAAAAAAACACCATTACATAAAAAGCTCAAAAGCTACCTAGGACACTCTAAGCGACAGGGATTTCTCTACTCAGTGTTTTGCCATTTGCTGCTTCGTATAGATGATTATGATCTATAAGGGACTAATATTTTAGTCAAAAGCCAATATTGTCAATATTTGAACTTTTCTGAAGCGAATTCACACGTGAAATGAATATTGGTTCGTTATACAGAAATTCGTTATAAATAGATCGAATATGTACTTGAAAAAAATCGTAATATGACAGAAGTCGTTGTATTGAAGAGGAATTTCGACTGTATATGGATTCATATCGAACATACGATATTTTTTTTTCCAGGACTCTATCTCGACGCGAATTCTTTCAGTTATAGTTGATAAAAAAGTTTCAAAAATATATTACGTATGGCTTTACACACTGATAAAATCACAAGCATTAAATGAAGTTTACAAAAATGTACGAATATACATCTATAATCCTTTTGTCCTCATGGACTAACGAAAGATTGTCTAATAATAGTAAAGCTCGTAAAATTCGAACATCGTAAACTCTAAACGTTATCAAATAGATATTGGAAACGGAAAAGAAAATCTGATGCCGTCTTGACGGTCTATCCTGACACATCGCAGAATTTTACTTGTCACACAAATACGGTACTGTTCAGGAATTTTTTTTTTAAAGGTATTTTCTTGAAGCGATGTTTTGTTGAATACAGGTAGGTTTAGGTAACGTCTTTTTCGGGACTTTCGGCGTCAACCATAAACCTACAAGCTTTTTTTCTCCACTCATACTGTAGATCTTTGCGAAAACCATCCAGATACAAATACTTTTAGTATTTCTTGACACATCTATACAAGACTTAGCAATCCTGTTAAAATTCGATGTATTCTGTCCCGGAACCTTATTTATTCTTTAGTATTATTGAGAGCCACGAGAATTTCGGTATTTTTTAAATCCTGTTAAGCCGATCCCTCCCAAAAATGTTTTTCTTCAATATACGCATTATTTTTTATGTGATGAAATTTTCGCGAATTTCGGTATCAATAAAAAACTTTTTGCAGCTCCTACTAGCCGCATTCCTTCTCTACAGTCTAGTATACTATAATACATATGTACAAGACATACATACAAGCAATCCTATCAAAACTTCTAACTTGAAGAAAAATTTCAACCAAAAGTCTAAAAATAGATAATATCTCATTGCCAACAAAAAAAACTTTTTTTTAATGTCTGACTAAACAAAAGCTAAAAAAATTAGTATGTCTAAGTTAGTTTTTTCTTAATATTTCACACTAGAAATAGTATAACTTGCATTTACATATATCTAGATACTATATCTTTGTATCTATGTGTATGTGCGCTTGTTTGGGTTGTGTTTTTTTCGTTTTGTTTTGCTGTAATATTCAATTGGATATCAATTTGAATGAATGGTCGTTACCAGCTCATAAAATTTTACAATCATTTGCGATGACATAGACACAAAAAAAAAGTCATTCAAAATGTCGTTTTTGTAAGTTGTGGCAATGTAGCGTGCGGCATGTACATGTGTAAATGTAGGTGTGTGTATGTGTATTTGTTTGTGTGTGAATGTGGCAGACACGTGTTGTATGCGCCCCATTTGGTTGGTTTCTATGTCAACGGCTGCGCAGCGCAGTATTGACCTTGAGACTTTTCACTTTGCCAGAGCTAAGCGTGTATATACGACGTATTTATGTATGTACATATGTACATCACACGTATGTAATGTAGAGTATATAGGTAGCGTGCATTTTTAAGTTGCCATCAACAGCTGACTAAATCAGCAGCAAAGACAGACTGTCGAGACAGACAGATGCACATAGCTAGCTGCACACACACACACATACACAGCGGCAGTGACACACAACATATACATGCACACACCCACAATCTAACCTCAACATAGTTGGCAACTATGTTTTAATGCACCTGCGAAGCAATCAAATGAGCAACACAGCAAGTGTATTGTTTACAAGTGGCGCACTTACACACTCGTACACAGTCACACAGATACAAACGCGCACAGACACAGCTAAACAGACAGAGCCAGAGGCAAAGGCAGACCAAGCACCCAGTAGAAGAAATTACGAACGCAATCTATTTTAAAATATATCCACGCTGTTGCATGAAAGGAGCATTGAGACAAAAATAAATGTTATTGTGTAACTGCGCTAGGTAACTATAAGGGCATTCAGATTGTATAATAGTATTGCCAAAGCCCTTCTAGTGACGTAGATAACGCTGTGCAGCAGCCCATCTAGAGGTGGGCTGGGCAATAGTGTTGTTGAAATTTAGGATTTTGCGTTCTGAAGCCAGAATGGTTATAATTGTTTTGTGGTTATTTTTTTGTGCAGTTTCACTTGCTATCCAGTTAACTGTTATTCCAGCAATGATAATCTTGGGTTTTTTTTTTTGTAGTTACACCCACTTTTAACTTTAAGCCATTAGTGTCTCTCTTTTCTGTCTTTCTGAGCATTTATATGCTCTAAGGAGTGCTTTTTGTAGGTTATTGGTGGAGCTCTCAGCTTGAAGGAAGTGTAGAGAGTTGTGTTCAATTTTTTGTTTTGAAAGAGACAACAGGAGATCTCAATTAAATTTGATTCTTTTAATGCATGATTTATAGCTTTAATCTGTCAATTTAATTAAGCTTTACTTAACAAATTATGTAAATTTTTTAATTTTACTTAAGTATTAATCTTTACTTATGCTTGATTAAAATATTGCTTCTTTTTTTGCACGTTCAAGCTCCTAAAGCAACAATTTATTATTTATTTAATACTCTCTATTTGCAAGTTATCGTTTAAAATCGTTTGCTTTTCTTAAATGTTAATTATTGAAAGTTGCCGTTAAAAAAATATGTGCTTATTTTCGGGCTTACAAGTAACCATTAGCTGCTAAACGAAATTAGGAAATATATAGACAAATGCATGTCAATCGGTGCTGAAATCAAAGCAGCATTACGCTCTTTTTTTAAAATTCGAAACTACATACATTATAAATTTTTACATTTAAACCATTACATTACTTTGTATGTCAATAGATTCCATACATAAAAATAATGTATATTTCGAAGAAAATAATTGAGAATGGAAACTCTTCTCTTGCCAGAAGAATTCTTCTTAGTTCTTAAAATCTAAAAATTTTACTTTTGTATAAGAGTGGCTATTTTTTGCTGAGGGTTGGAATTTGATCAAAGGAAACTCATTTTTACTCATTTTAATTCCTCCAACAACAACTTTTAGTTAGTTACAATTTTGATACAGCAAGTTTGGGACTACGAAAGTAATTCTAAATCAACAGCAAAGACAGATGCATATAGTTATATACTTTGCTGTTTAAAGTATTTATTTTAATAAGCAATAAATTTCCACACTGAACTAGTCTATAATGCGCATTACGGTTTATATAGACCTATTCAGGAAAGAGTGCTCCAACCGGATAGAGCATTAATACTTTCTGCTCAAATATGAACGATATATTAGTAAGCCTAAATCTGTTATATTCCAGTTGCTCAGATTATCTATATAAAATTTAATCTCTGTTTTTTGTAAATGCTTAATTTGTTGCTAAACGATTGGCAGCGTCAGTGTAAGCGCCGCATTTCCAACCGGGCATGCACCCAACACAGCACATTGGCTCAGCCCCAGCAAGTGCAGCTGTTGCTTGGGCGCTCGCTCTCAGCGCATTGCTGCTGTTCTCTGCGCGCGCGTTGTGCTCGCGCTCTTTGACTCTATTTTGTTGCTGTTTATTTTGGTTATGTATTCTTTTGTTTTTGCTTTAAATTGTTATTATTTTTTTATAACTTGCTGCAAGTAGTAAATGGGAGGGTAGGGCAGAAGCAGCAAGTGTAAATGTGCTCCACCAAGTTGAGTTAACATTGTTAGCGTCGTTGGCGCTCTCTCTCTTTCGTCAACGTCTTCGGCTTGTATCTTTTGTTTTTATTTCTTTTTTGTTTTGTGCAATGTGAGCGCAAGTTAAGTTGGCTCATTGGCAACTGGTTAGTTGTTGTTGTTGTTTTAGTTGTTGCTTTGCTTTGTTTTAATATCAGTTGGTATTGTTGTTGTTGTTGCTTCTAAATATACTCAATAGTCATGCACGATTTATAAATGCTGCTATATATAGAACAGCAGGTCACGGCCTATTCAAGCAATACACTTACACATACACACACACACACACTCATACCATTACACACTAATACACTCAGTCCAACACACATGCTGAGAATAAGACAGCAGACACTCATATGCACATGCGTTCAGTTTTTGTACAGAACATATTGGCATTGTTGTAGCATGTAGCTTTTGTTGTTGTTGTTGTTGTTGTGTCTATATATAGTTTCACTTTATATAGACAAATATTCAATTAAAATTCAATTCGTTAGTTGCTGGTTTTGTTGGTACCGAAAAATCACAAAAATAGAAATGCGCTGCCATTTGTTCATTTTCAAGCCAAATGCCAAAAAAAAAGGAAAGAAAAAAAAAAACAAATACATACATAATAAAAATAACTAACAGTGCAAGCTAACGGTTGTTAGTTAGTTCTCTAAGATCATTCATATTACTCAATAGATACAATTATTTTTTATAACTAATTAGTCATCAGCAATGTAGCATATAATATATGTGCATGTACATACTTTATACATAAAGACTTATTGAATTAAGTAGTTCAGACAATTTTTTGTGTGTGAGTGTGAGTCTGAGCGCATAAGATCGTGAGAAGAGCGAATAAATCGTAATATGGAAATATTATTAAAATTGAAATACATATGTTTATCACACACAGCGCCAATTGCGTTTTTTTTGCTCAGAGAGAAATTACTCGACTTTCTTTATACTCTTTATTTGAGCTGAAAAGAAAATGGACCAAAACAGAGTTTTGCGTCTCGTGCTTAAAAGTAAGCCAAGAGCGACTTTTCTATTATTGAGAGTAAAATTCTTAGTTCAAGAGTCTATTTTTATACCCTGTACCGTATGGTACAAAGGGTATATTAAGTTTGTGCAAGCCAAAAATGTATTTAACACACAGAAGGAGACATGAGAGACGCCCAAAAGTTACCTAAAGTATGATCAGGGTGGCTAGAGAAGTCGATATACACATGTCCGTCTGTCCTAGATCTCAGAGATGGTAAGAGCTAGAGCAACCAAATTTTCAGATTAGATGTAGATAGATTATGTCAGGAGAGACAAGTTTATTTTATATTTCTGATATCGGGGATATATTATATAGCTCCCATTAGCTTATCTATCTGGCCACCACACTGTTAGATACCATCTACAGAAAATTGGCCTATCGGACTCTTCAGAGTGCAGACTCTGTCTCGAGGACGATGAAACCACCAGACATATTCTCTGTGACTGCCCAGCGCTGGTATGGGACAGAGCCTGTCACTTGGGAAAGGAACGGATTAGTCCCTTCCATCTTATATCAATACCAACAAAAGACCTACTGCTATTCATGCGGAAAGCGGAAAGTCTTTTGCTGTAATTTATGGGTATGGTACAAAAGATCTCCTGGTCGCAGTGCCCCACCTCTTTGTGAGGAACCCATAGGGAGAAAAAAAAAAAAAAGCTCCCATAGGGGTGTTTTAAAGGACCTCGTAAAATCCCAAAAGTTTCAGATAAATAATTCGTTTTTATATGAAGATATCTTAACCAAATTTGGCACACGCAAGTTTTTAGGAGTTCCCAATCATTGTAACAAATTTGATGAAAATCGGTTGACTATATTATGGGACAGATCGGTCAAAAAAACGTTTTTCACACGAAATTTGTTGTGTTTCATTTGTTTGTGAAGATATCGTTATCAAATTGGGCCGTCGGAACTTTTTAATCAAAATCGGTCATATAGGTTAATAGGACAGATCAGTCAAATAAATGTGTTTGGTGCAAAATTCGACTCTTTTTTTTGTTTGCTTATGAAAATATCGTATACAAATTAGGCAAATAAAATATCTTTTGGTGTTCTTAAGCAATATATCGTACTTAATGGCAATGTGGAGCTACAGCGTATCCCAAAGTCGTCTGCGCCCGACTTTGACGTACGCCATCTTTATAGACAGCAGTTTTCAATCTGAGACTGGACTTTACATAGCTTTCAAGACAGAAATTCTTAAATTGAGAACAACTCTCAATGAAAGTATAAAGCATTTATAAGAGCATTTAGTATTTATTTGAAGAATATTTAGTCTTAATTTAAGAATAATAGAGAGCGAAATATGCTCAAAGCATTGGACCGGCTTTTTTTTTTCTGATTGTAGTAATTTTTTTTAGAACCCTCGTAAATTTCAAGACCTCTGGGGATATGTGCATTTCGGAATCCTGCTAAAAATCCGAACGCATATGCGTGCCCCAATTATTTTATTCGGATGCGTTTTGAAACCACGTGTTTGTTGCTTCCAATATCATTTTTATGTGATTTGAATCCGACTACTTTGATATTCTTAAGTTCTATTTATGCCATTTTCAAGTTTCAAGTATTAAGAAAAACAAAACGAATTTTTGGTATGTCTTGCATAAAGAAATTTTCCTTATAAGAAGAATAGCATAGTCATGGTTAATTTCAATCGAAATGTTAGAGTAAGGGAAATATGGCAAAATATCGACAGCAAATAATATGGAATTGGGAGCACGCAAAAACGAAAACGAACAAAATTTATTCCAGAGCAGAAAATTTTTGACTGAGAAACGAATCTGGCACGAAAACCGACTTTACGCGATACTCTCACGCATACAAAAATAGCATACCTCACAATGTTACGTGACAATTTCATAATTTCAGGAATTATTCATAGTACGTAGTATTTTTTTTAGATTTCAACTTTAAGTTTAAATAGTTATTAAGAAAGCTTATTTTTTGCAGAAATTTGCTTGCAAAGGTATCTTTGGTATTAGCGGTAACAGAGTATTCAAACTTCGTTATCTCGAAGTTAGTCTTTTGCAATTATTTTGTTGTTGTTTTATTTATCAATGAAAACGTTGGCTTTTTTTTTTATTATTTTGCTTTAGCGATTGTGGAGCAAATCAAATAAGTCGTCTCATGCTAACATCGTACAATCAGAATCGGGTGAAGAGGGGGCACGAACCGATCGAACGGAGCTTCAAAAAAAAAAAAAAAAAAACGTTTGACGTCGTTGTCAGCGTCACCCCCCAGCGTCACGTGCGATCTGAAAAAAAAAAAAAAAACGGCAAGCAAGTTTCTCGTTAGGATTTATCGAAATAGCTCTGGTGCCACTTGGTTCATGTAATCGCTGTAAACTTGTACAAGGTTACTAAAAATAGTCGCCAACAGCAACAAACACCTATACATAGACAGTTTATATATATATATAATGCATAGTACATAAGCTGCGCGCTGATGATGTTGCTGATGACGATGATGATTTTCGGGGCAGCATGCAAAATAAGTTGCTTTTAGATTTATTTTTAACATTTATTGTGATAAGAGTCCATTGTTGCCTTATCTATATAATCAGCCAAAATTATATGTATTGGTGTGATATCATGTAAATTATTTAGTTGCTCGATTGGAATGCCCTTTAGCTGAAGAGGCATGTAGACAAGCCTAAGCCCTGCTCTAGGGCTTGCATATTGTATATAGCTATTATCTTTGTGTTTTTGAGTTTTTTATTATGTTACGAATTTATGCCGACATCAAAATTTTGGAGTAGGCGCCAGAACCGCAGATTTCCGAATCCGGCCCTGCATACATAAACAGAAGACCGTCAAGACAGACCACGATAAATAAGTTTTGGAAATTTCAAATTATAAAAAACTATCTAGGTCACGGAATAAGGTTTTTTTTTTTTCCGCAAGGCTACCTGTTCTTAATAACATTACTGGGAAGGAACATGTAGACAAGCCAGTAAGAGTCTTTGCTAAGCACTTTCTTAAGAACTGAGGTTGAATGTTTGTTCGCTTTATTGGGTCGCAACAAGCAGAAGGATCTAGCTTATCGCTGGAAATCTAAATGCAAAAGAACCATCCAAGTAAAGCGAATAAAGTTTCCATTAGATGGGTACCTGTATAGCATACCTGCGAAGGAACATGTGGATAAGCGGATAAGAGACTTTGCTGCGCAATCTGCCTCTAATATAGAAAATACTCAACTAGAAAAAGAAGAAGACTAGGACAACTAATTAAAGAGACTTCAAAATAATATGGGAATCGTCTGTAGGTCTTGAGAAACTAAGTTTGAATGCACGCGGTGTTCGGTCTCAGCAAGTAGGGGGACCTACTTCTCTGGCTGGCATAAAATCTAGGTGCTACATGTTTCGCATTAAACACGTCACACAAAAAAATATTAATTTCCGAATTCTAAGGTTATATAAGCTTAGAAAATCCCATACAAAATTTTGTTCAAATTCGTGTATCCGACGATGCATATCTATTATATTTTTCTAGAGTCCCTGAAACCGAACTAAAGATCCAAAAAAAGCACAGCACAACATAGTTCCGACATAGCCTTCAAAATACCTCAGTTTATGATCTAATCTCCAAAAGTGAAAATTAATTTTTTTCAATTTTGAAAAATTTAAACGATCGATTTTGTGACTACTTCCGTTTAGATTTTCTTTAACCAAGAGCCAAAATAAACGAAAAAAAAATTAAGAACAACAATTTTCATCTCTTGTGGATTGATTTCTTTTTAAAACTTTTGTTTAAATAAAATCAACAAAAATGCAACAATATTTTTAAGAGATTTCACTAGAACGATCGATCCTATGGGTGCTATATGATATAGTCAACCGATTTTGATAAAATTTGAGAACTCTAAAAAACTTTCGAATGCTAAACTTGGTAACGATATACAAACGAATTATTTATTATTATTATTATTATTATTTTTTACTTTTTACAAAAATTTCTATTATTTCCAGATTTTTTCCCCGATTTTGTTAAAGAATTTTTTTTACGTAATCGATTGAACTTTACGAGCCATTAAAAAAACTGTAAAATTTTTTTTTTTAAATTTACGTTCGAAATAGAATTTTTTTTAAAATTTGCTGCAAATTATGAAAAATTTCATATGAATGCATAAATAGCGTCCAAGCCGTAAAAATAATCAAAGTCAGTTTAGTACAACCAGAGATATTCGCTTTTAAGTAGTCACACTTTTTTTTTTAATTTCGAAAAGTGGTTTTTTCAAAATATCTCGAAATTCGTTCCATGAAAAAAATTTTAGAGTTTTTTTGGATACCAAAATTTTTTTAAAATTTGTAAACTAGTGTTAGGATTTTCCTAATCTTTACAAACTCTTAAGGCAATCATATAGAATTCCTTTTTTAAATTCAAGAAAATTTTTTTTTTTAAATTTCGACTTTCATCTTAAGCCGAATTTAAAAATTATTAGTCATGCCATCGGAAATTTTGGTCTTGTTTAAAGTTTGATTATTTCTTTTTCTTAATTCAAGAATTTTAAGCTTATGAACTTGTTTCAAGCATTTTTGAATGCTAAAAATTTTAATTTTAAGATTTTTTTTTTTTTTACAGTGTATGCAGATACAAAGTTGATAGATAGTACAGGGTAACTCAAAGTCGGCCGCGCCCGACTTCAACATTAAACATACTACAATTTTTTTTTTTTTATAAAAATTTATTTAGTATTCATTTGTTTAATTTATTAATTTGCAGATTTGCCGCCAGAAGCCGGAAACGATGAGCGATTGTTACACATAACGCCGGGCTCTTTGGCCCTGGATTTCAAGCCACATCAAGCGGTTGATATTAATCAGCAAATCTTGGAGGTAAGTCAAATGAAGCAGCAACATTTTTGTTATGGAATTAACAAGACTGCTATGCAACCACATGATGATTATGATAAAAATAATTATAATGATGATGATGATGGTTTTATATGCGATTATTTTGCTCTTCTTTTATACATACATACATATATTTGTGTTGTGGCCGTTGTGGCAACTTTTGCTGAAGAAACTTTTGCCATGCTGCCATTTTTCATGCGCTTTTCATTTTTATTTATACTTGCCACCGTTCCCTGCCACATACATGCATACACAACATAATATATGTGTGTGTGCTTGTATTTGTGTGTGCTTATATATACACATTATTTTTTTTTCATTTTCTCAATCTAAATATAAACGCGTGTACAACTTAATGATTCTATATTTATTGTTTTCTCTACGAAAATATGTATGAGTATTTTGCGCATTTTTTAAATAAAACATCGTTTGTGCTAAAAATAAATAGGAAAACGGCCACGGCAACGTACGACGACGGCAACGACGATGGAGACGGAGCTGACTACGACTACGACAAAGTCAGACGTACCAGAACGTGGCTGACAGCCACTAAAGTACTCCGAAAGATACGCGTTTTTTTTTTCCTAGGGTTTATTAAATAAAAATAATGTTTACAACAAAGTAAATCTTAATTAATTGCTGGGCAAAATTGCTAAAAAAAAAAGGGCACCTTAGATAGATTTAAAGTTTAAATAAAAATACAGCACGCTAGATTATAATTTTCAAATTTTTTACCAAGTGGTAAATACAAATTATATTTACAAAGTCAAAGTTACCGAAACGAGTTAGACATCGACTAAAATAATTTATATAAGTATAAAAGCGAAAAAATCTTTGAAAATTACAAGAATGCCATTAATTTTGCAAGTTTAAAAACCAAAAATACGAGCTTTTTTTAAGATTTTACAAAAAAAAGACAAAGCTTACTATAACAATTATTATTACAAAAAGAGATTTAGAAATTTTTTTTTTCTCAAGTGCTACTACTAAAGCTCTCTAGATCTTATTTCTCAAAATTGTAGCCCAGTTCTATATGGTTTATTGAATATAAGGATTGCATCACCAGAAGACAACTCAAATTTCATAATGCGTAAAAAAATTTTTAAAAATTAAAAAAATTAAGGCACAATGTATAGTTCTCCAAATTCGATCGTCGAACTTGATAACTTAATGTGCTATTGTATTAAATACTCTTGAATTATTTTCAATGCCATTTGTAGAGAACTTGAAAAAAAAAAAAAATTTCGAAAATGTACTATCGAACGACAGCCCTATAAATGCTATTAGTTCGTTCAAATGGCTGCCTTGGCTGGCCCAGGGTAGTCTTCATGCGAATGGTTCAATTTGCAATGACATTTTGTGGCTCAATTCCGGTATATCATATACTCCCAAGTTCATATTCTCGATATGATCATCGCCCTATGGCGTTCACCGTTGACAGTGAGCGACCGTCTGTACGCGGCCTCGTCGAAATACGGCCCAATAATTTCAAAATTACAAATTTTCGGTTTGAGAAAAAAATGTTAAAAATGATGTTAAGCTTTAAGGCCCATAAATAGGCAGGTCGAATAATTTGGGATTTTTTTTATATGAAGTTTTGTTATTCCGTGCGAAATTTTTCGAACTGCGTATGAGCCTTTAGGCTGAAAGAATTCTTTCACGAACATTTCGAGCCTAAGATCTTCGAAATTGGAGAGGAACTGTAGATGTTATGGAACCATGAACGAAAAATCACGACTACTGCTGCATGTTCACAAAATTCGTGAAGACTTAACTGAACGCTAACGATAAACTTTGAGTGAACAAATTTTTTTTCGAACAAAAGTTTGATTGAGTGAAAATTGGAACTTCCGTACATGGTTCCAAAGCATCTACAGTTCTTACCCGATTTTAAAGATCTTAGACTCAAAATGTTCGTAAAAGAATTCTCATTCAGCTTAAAGGCCCATACGCAGTTCGAAAATTTTCGCACGGATATCCCATTTGGGATTTTTTTTTTTATATGAAGTTTTGTCATTCCTTGCGAAATTTTTCAAACTGCGTATGCGCCTTAAAGCTTAAACATTTCTTTTTAGTTTTTTTTGTTAATAAAAAAGGAAACTAAAAATTTGTAATTTAGAAAATAGTGCGAAAATGTTTTGTCTTTTTTTCGACTTTGGTTGCTTGTAACTTCAATAATTTTTACTTAATCTGAACATATCGTATACACCGTAAGAGCACATCAACATCTTTCAATCTAATTGTCTTTCATGTCGATACAAAATTTTGTTCACGAGATATTGACGAATAACTGAAAAAAGTGAACAAAACAATGTTTTTGGAAAAAATATCGAAAACGGTTCTTAAGAAAAAAAAAAATTGAATGTAATTTTTGTGTTTTTCGAACCAAAATTACCCTAAAAAGCACATTTTTACGACGATTCACTCAATTCAGACTAGAATTTTGACGCGTTTTTGGACCATGTATCTCTCCACCGCGAAATCGGATGTCAAAAAAATGACAGAGTTACCAGATGTGAGCTATTTGAAATACTCTGAACATTTCGTTAATTTCGAAAAATCGAAACTAGTTATTAAAATAACGACACTATTATAAGACAAGCAGTTGCTTAAAAATCACAAGGATTTCAAAATTATATAAAATATTTCAAGAATATATTTTCGAGGTGCTCCGAAATACGCCTATGGGAGCAATATATTATAACACGGATATCAAAAGAATAAAATAAACTTGTCTCTTGTAATACAATAAGGGATCTTATTTGAAGTTTGATTGCTCTAACTCTTATCAGCTCTGAGAACTAGGCGTTCATAAGTACGGACTACGGACGCGGTTATATCGACTTCTCTAGTCGCCCTTACCATATTTTAGGTAGCTTTGGATACGTTTCCTTCTGTATGTTACATACAATATCGGCTCACAAACTTAATATACCTTTTGTAGCTTAAGATTCAGTGTATAAAAAGCTGGGTAAAATTGTCGTCGTAGTTCATTATTATAATAATAATGATGTTGTTGGGAAAGCTGCACAGCGACCAAAAGTATCTATTGTGCATTCTACTAGTGCTAGAGCTGCTTTTTGGTGTGCTCCAAATAGTTTCCAAAATCTCTATAAGTATTTTTGAAAGCTCTATAAGAGCATTTGAAATCTCTATTAGTGTTTCTGAAATCTCGCTGAGAGTTTTTGAAAAATGAATAAGCGTTTTTAAATCTCTATACGTAGCATATTCAAAAACTTTCTGGGCACTTGTTTATGTTCTAAACTCATGCTAAAAGGCTGAACCGATTTTGATGAACTAAGTTCATGAATTGTTTTATATTTACAATTGGAACTGATGGGCCTCCAATAAAAATGTCAATTTAGAAACTTTGCTTATATATTGCTAGAGCTAGGAATATAAAAATTTTAGAAGCCCTTTTCTATAAACAATCAAAATTTTACCGTAGGAATATTTCGCAACTTAAATCCTCACTATATGTCGTATAAGACCTACGAAATATGTAAACAAAAAGATTCTATAAACATCATTAGTAATTAAAAGGCTTGAGACACCAAATTTGTTATGAGTCTCATGTGTGCCTAATAAAGAACACCAAACTTGACATGGTAGCCACGATTTAATTTTTCGAATATAGTATCAAAAAAAAAGATCTATAAACTACAGGTTCTTCAAAACTCTTACGATATTCGTTCAATTCCTTAAAGTAACGCCCATAAGTTAACCAACGCCTATTAGTGCTCAGGAAAAAAAAAATTTTAATCTATGTTGCACTTGTACTGTGTTCACTGTACTTTTTGCGTTTTGTGTGTCGCAACGGCAACCAAGACAAAGCCTTCGACGTCGACGACGACGACGACGTTGTGGCCCCAACTGCAGGCCAACATGTGCAAGAGCAGAGTTGCCACCTGCTGCCCCGTTACGCCCCTCTGTGTTCGTCCGCCTCCTTTGGGCCATTGGCTGTGCATTCAATTTATAGCAAGATTTATTTATGCTTCAACTTTTTTTTTTTTGTTTTTATCTGCTGCTGCTGCTTTTTTTCAGTTTAATTTTATTTTTGTAAAGTGTTTGTAGTTGTTGCTAAAGTGTGTTGTTGCTGCTGCCGCCGAGCCCGACCGGCCCCCGTTTGGGCCCCGGCGCGCCCAAATCGGGCCCAGCCCGTTGGCCATTTGTATGCCATGCCGCCGTTTCGCTGTTTCTGTTTCTGATTCTGTTTTTGTTATTTTTATATTTGGTTTTTTTTTTTTTTTCCTTTGAATTTATTTTTGTGTTTTTATAAACTCTGTGGGTTTTATTTTTAAAATCTACAACAACAGCACACACCAACGAACAATGCTAATAAGAAATGTTTCATGAAAATGTTTTTCCTATTTGCTGTTATTTATAAAGTGTTCGTTCGGCTTTTCTTTTTCCTCTTTATTTTCTTTTGATTCCGCTCTGATATTAAACTGGGCAGCACGATCGATCGTAAGCATTTTCAATTTGCACAAATACGAAATACAAAATTAGTAAAAATAATCAAAACTATATATTAATTGCATACATACATTATAATCAATCGTATCTTATGTAGACATACACACACACACACATATACATATATACAATGTTTTGTTTATATAGATGATTATACAGAATTTGTTGAGTTAAGAGTGTTGTGGAATGTGAAAAGCACGGCCCAGAAGGTCATTTAAGGGGAATTTTTGGTTCGTTGTTTCTGTTCTGAAAAATTTATGGGAATGCCAGAAAGTGTTAAAATGTTTGAAGCAGAGTTAGCTCAAGAGTTTTGCTAATATAAAATATTTTTCGTTGGGATTTCTTTAGATTGAATTGTTGAGACACTTGCAGAACGATCGTCAAACGGCTCGAGATGCCTCAGCGAATGTAGGCAGAAATGGAACAGCATGCATAACTCCTGTTTTGTTGACCTATCCTGATCAGTATGATGTACTCATCGTAGTACGAACTCTTCATCTTATCGACAGGGCTAGCACTTCCCAATTGAGTATTTTCAAATAGGTTTTGACTGGCGTATCATCTATAGTAGTATAGTAGTATTGGGCGAGTTTTTCCTTGAGTGCTTGGAGCAATCTCTTTAATAGTGTTCGATAGAGTGCTCCTGTAATGGTTTTGCTCGGTTCGAGTCACTCATAATACACGTCACTATTCACCCATTCGATGTGGCTTTTTTGGATTTTATCTTCTTTCGGTTATCGTAAGCGGTATCGATGCATCCATGCCTCACGGCTTCAGTTCAAATGAAGCCCAATTTCCTTGGTTTTGAATAATTTTCAACGACTTTAAACAATGTGAAATTTCTATTGATCATTTCTAATGAATCGAATCTTTTTTCAATAATCTTTCCTAACCTGTGTCATGGTATACTTTCGGCCTTCCATTGCGTTTTTTGTCTACCCCTTCAAACTGACAATTTTTAAACTTTTGAGATCATTCCCGGCCACTTCTTTTACTTAAATCAGCCTCAACATATTCTTCTTCAAGTGCCTTAGCTGCAGCTTTCTTCACATTAATAAAGAAAATTTAAAATTGTACAGCCATACTATTATAACAGCAATCCGTAGAACCCCCACAAGGGCTTTGCACTGTTTATGCCTAAAAGTTTCCACGAGAAAAGTCGCAATTCGATGCGAACAATGAAGGTATATAAAAAAATTAAGAAGAGGGTATAGGCTAGTCGAGGTTATCCGAATTTCGTTTAGTTAATAATAGTATAACTTTAAAAAAGGCTTTGCCTAGACGTCTACCTCTTAAGTTGTAAATTTTAAAAATGGCGAACGTTTAAGTTTCAGATACCAAAAACAAATTAATAAATGTATTGATTTCGATCAAATGCGGCATCATGCTTAGCTAGTCAGAAAAAAGTGTCTTACGATATCTTCATGAACTTTCCTTGTGACCGATCGGTACTATGGCGGCTATAGCATATGTTATTGTCAACCGATTTTGAAAAAATTTGATACAGTGTCTAGGAAAACGTTAAATAGTTTCTAACGCAAAATTTAGTTACGATATCTCAGCAGCGGATAGGGAGGGGTTTTACACTTCGAAGTGCGGGGTCCGGACTCGAAAACCCCTCGTGGATCCACCATTGCGATATCTTAATACACAAATGATGTTTTTTTTTTTTTGAGCATAATGATCTATGTACCAAATGATTTAACAACTATAAAAACTGGAAATCAAGATAAAGGGTACAGGGTATGTTATAATCGATGTGTTGACTTATTTTTGTACATTATTTTCAAAAAAGGCATCACATAGAAATAAATTTATAAATTTAATGACTTAAAAAAAAAAAACTTTCTTTATAATAGTTTTCAAACAATATTAGAAAAGAGAGTAAAAAACTTTAAACTTATAGAATATATTATAGTCGGTATCTTTCAACTTGGTTTTGCTAATTCTAATGTAACTTTAAAGAGGGTCAAAAACGATTTAAGGGAAAACTTGTGTAGGATGTGTTACCCCTTGAGTTATAAATTTAAGAAAAAAAAAACAATAATCTTATCACATATGGTGGGGCCAGCCAGTTGTCTGAGACTGAATGATTTTGATTTCCTTGTCATTGCATTTGCGTAGTATCTATTTTTATGTGCGTTGCTGTGTGTATGCGTTAATTATAGCACATCATTTATAATTATAGCAGCAGCAATAGGAACATTGAAATAAATGTATCTTTAGCTGTTAAATGCATTGGCCATAGATGTGACATGGCTGAGGATGCACTGCCTCACAAATTTGCTTGGATTGTTTGTTTTTTGGCAGCATGCTCAATGTATTCTAGGAACGATTTAGTGGCTCAAACGTATGTACACTCATTGGCAGTTGGCAGCTTAATAAGCGCTCGAAGCACGCCCATTTGTCTGCTACAACTGTTAAGCAAAGTCAAAGCGCTCAAATGCGCTCTCTTACTTGCACGCTCATACTCGCTCGCGAACACTCGCACTCTCTCTCTCTCTGCTAGCAAGCTTTTTGCGCTGTTGCACTGCCCCAATTTGGGCGCGCGCGCGTGTTTTGCCCCCAGCGTAAGTAAGCAAGTGTATAAACGAGAGCGTGTTAGAGTGTGTGTGTGTGTGCGTGTGTGTTTTTGTGCGCCAGGAGCGCGAGAGCGCGCGTCGCCCGAGAGTAAATAACTGTTTCTAAATTTGTGTTTATATTTTTATTAGTATTTTGGTTTGGTTATTTTTCTTTTTTTTGCCAGTCGCTTGAGTGAAACTGAAATGAAAGCGTGCGCGAATGCGAATGTTTTAATGCTGAATGCGGCGGCGTCTAATGGCGGCCCACTAAAAATTCGCCGTCTTGTGAAAAACCAAAAGAAAACCGAAACTAATAGTTTTTTTTAAAAAAAAAAACAACAAAAACAAAAAATAAATATACAAAAAGTTTAGCAGAATTTCCATGTATTTGTGCCAACGCAGGCAAATTTCATATTATTTATTAGTTTGGCTAAAAGCTAATGAAACATCAAGCGCATACTATATATAAAACACAAAAAAAAAACCGGGCGTACCAGTAACAAATAAAGAAACACAAAAATTAAAGAGAAAAAAACTTAAAAACAAACCGTTTCGGCCGTTTGAACCAATTAGTGAAAATCAAAACAACAGCAATAATTTTCTTGCAACGTGCGAGTGTGAGACTTAAGGTCATGGAAACATATCTGAAACATGTAGGGAATTTTTAACATAGATACATTACATATATCTAGACGTAGACATAAACATGCATACATAGTGTCGCTGAAAAGTTTTCGTACACTAGAACATCATTTTTGTTTAAAAGCAAGTAAATTTAAGCCTATGCCATACCGTTTCGTTAAAAAAGCATGATCAGACAAAAATTGTGGATTACATAGAAAATTCTTAATTATGCAAAATTCGGCACCCATCCCACAATCTCGCCTGAAATTTAATAACTTCTTTTGGAAATCATCACGCACATCATAAAATCCTTATTCGTCTTGTACGTTCCGTAGCCTTTTGGGGGAACTGCGTTATTTCCGTTCCAATCCCATCTCTTTTTGCAACTATTGCACATATCTGCGCTGAGGATTCTGTGTTTTTCAAGCTTTGAACACTTTTTTTAGAATTGCTTTAAATAAATTGTAACCGTTTAAAAATATAATAAGATGCAAAGCTATCAGTTCTTAAGAATGTTAAGTAGTAGTATACTACGAGTTCTAAAACCTCCATCTGTTTTAAAGCTACCAAGTCATTGCTCAAAATCAAAAAATACTTAAATACCACTTAAAATCTAACACCTTCAGATGTTGTGTACTTGAGCCTAGGATATAGGGGCAGTCTACCGAGTAATAAATAAGAAATATGCACTTTCTTTGGTTTAAAAATCGGCAAAAAGCGCTATGTGGGCTTTTAAATCTAACAGCTTTGGATGTTTTGTAATTGAGCATTTGGGCTTTGTGCCCTGTTCTTTTTTCGTATACCTTAGATTTAGATTTACGTTTTTTGTCTAAAATATCGAGCTTTTGTAGAGGTATGATTTAAGAAACAAAAACAACGATGACGACAAAAATGAAAACTTGTTAGAATAGTAGAGTGAGTTGATCCATCGCTAGCACTCAAGCAGCCTAGCCCATTTAGCCAAGTCCGAGTCTAGAAATGAGAAGTGAAAGGGAAACGGAAAAGTTGTGAATATGTAAAGATACATACTTATATAAAGTGCATCACTTCCCGAAATACGCCTACTTGTACCCGCCAAAATATGATTAACTCAACCATGACTTCCAAATCGTTCATATATTTTGCTGAAGAAGATAAACAGATGATTGAGGCTTTTTACCAAGTGGTATGGCTATACGGCAATGTTTGAGATTACTTAATAAAATCGAATTCTGCGATATGCTTTGTTTAAGTGTGCGTAAACTTTTGACCGGCAATGTATGCCTGCGACACATAATCGTACATAAATTAGCCCAGCTAAAAGCATTTTGGCCAAAGCAGAGCGCAGCAGCAGCGGCGCCAGCGTCGTCGTAGTCTTTGCCGGCGCTAACGCTAATTTTGAACTGTTGTCTCCATCAACGGACTCATCATCATCTTATAATTATTATTATGATTATTATTATTATTATTAGTATTATTAGTATCGTTGTGGTTGTTAGTGTTTTTTGTGCTGTCTTTGATATTTTTGTACATTACTCACACTAATCGGCTGCTGCTGCTGCCAAACGCCCCGCACACTGTGTACTTTTCCCTTGTCTTTATGCAGCTAAAAAAGGAACAGGAATTGCAAAAACAAAGGCTGCTCCTTACATTTCAGGAGCAAAGTGAACAAATGGAACGGGAGCATAAACTGCAATTGGAGCACAAGTATCAAGTGAGTATCAGATGTGATTGTTGTTTTTGTTTTAACAAATATGATCACATTTTGCCGCCATTGGCGCCAACGTAGACCGGAAGTACTCAGCTGTGTGACTAATCGATATGTCTCATTTGGGGAAAAGTCAGCGAGAGAGAGAGAGAGAGTGGCAGCGGCAAAAGAGAGAGCATAGAATATAGCAATCTTTAGCTCAGCTGCTCCCAAGAGCATATCTAAAAACAATAACAAAACATATATGAAAAGCAGTCCACTTATTTTTACTTTCATCATATTTCAATATTTATGAAGATTTGCTTTAAGATTGTTCTTGCGTTTTATTATTGCTTACGAACTGGTTCAAGATGTGTAGCTTGAATCTGTAGCGCAGGATCAAAATAATCAGCTAGTTTGGCCAAGGTTCAGGTAACATTTTGAAAAAAAAATATTATTCGTTAGTTTCGGGTTTGCAGAATTGAGTTAGTTTGGTTAGAGTTCAAGAACCTATAAAACGAGTTTATGCGTCGAATCTTGTTCAAATGGGAATCATTATACCCTATAATCATAGGGTCAATGGATTTAAAGAATCTATAAACGCTGTACCTTAGAAATTATTTGTAATGCTTCAATCAAACCAATTAGTTAGTTTGTTTGTGTGTTTCAAGAAACGTTTTGAGAAGAACTTTAAAGCTAGTTAAAATTGAATTATTATACAGGTTACCATAAAGACAAGGGTATTAAAGCATTTAAGAGCTGTTTCTTGGAAACTATTCAAGAATATAGTATGATTCGCAAATGAACCAATGTGTTTGTTTGGCCAAGGTTCAAGAACCATTCCTAGAAGAACCTTGAACTAGATTATGACTCAAATGTAGACAAAATGAGAGCTATGATACCCATGGGAATTCAAGACTTCAAGGGCTATACCTTTGCAGGATTAAAATAATGAGTTAGTTTGGTTAAGGTTCAAGAACCATTTCGGGCAGACCTTTAAAGCAAGGTTATGACTTGAATCTAGATCGAAAAGGAATTATTATTATACCATGGAATCTGAAAGTCAAAGAAATTAAAGAATTTTACTATGTATGCTGAATGGGGCGTGACAGACAGTAAATTTTTTATATCAAAATGATCAGCATTGAACCCGGGTATCGATTAAGTCATTGGACCTCAGATATCATAAGAGCTAAATACACAAAATTTCAACAAAAGATGGCATGAAGAAAATCAATTAAACACATCAAAAATTTTAGTCAAAAGTGTATTTGCAAAAAGACAGGGTATACCATTATATCATCTTAATTTTTTGACAGACTTCATGATTCATTTGAATCAGTCATTTAGTGGTGCATGAAAGACAAAAGTTCATCTCAAGATTTAGAAAGTCTGCAAGTTTTAAAGTTCTATATACAAAATTATGGAATAACTTTGGTTGATTTTTTAAATATTTTTAACAGTCTTTGGTCATATCAGTTGCTGTCAATAATCTAGAATAAATTAAATTTCTGAGACGGCCCTTTTATAATATAGCAAAATGCTTAACTTAGAAGATTCTTGCATCAGGAACAATCGTTTCTCGAAAGATTCTTTCTTCAGCTTAGACTAAATTCTTAAAAAAAATTTTATTTTAACGTAAAGGGCTACTCTTCAAAATATGTATCATATGGTTTGCTTACAGCTTAAACGGTCTTTGTAGCCTGTACCTTAAAGTGCAAAGTTTGTCCATGTCGAAAACGTCTATAATATAGACAAGAAGACATCTAAGCCTACCCAAAGTTACCTAAAGTCAGAGTGACTTGAAAAGTCAATATAGACATGTTCGGTTGTCGTTCTGTCCGTTCGCATGAACGGCTAAATCCCAGAGCTGAGAAAAGCTAGAACAACCAAACCTTGAATTTAGACCCCTTATTGGATAATTTTTTCACTGCGGTGTTATAATATATATATATATACCTACAATAGGGGCAGTATATAGCAGCTCGAGTTCCCAAGCACTGCGCCAAATTTAATAGGACGGATTTTTACATTATAATTTGTTTATTTTTATGGAGCACTGTGCTAAATTAAATCGAAATTGGTTTACTATTTCATATTGTCCCAAAAAACGTTTGTGTTTGAGAATATCGTATCGGATTATTTATTTGTTGTTCAATTTGTTGTTGCCATTTTTTATTGAATCCGCTCCTGATCAAGTAAAAACACTGGATTACTATGTAAAATTATTAGCGTATTTATTAAGTCTAAGAAAAGCGTTAAATATTTAAAACAAATATCTTGCAAACTTTTTGTAATTTATTCAGTTTGCGGTGCATACACATGGCGCTTACCAGAAACTGCGGGAACATAGCATTGTGACGTCAGCGACAGTCGAGGAACAACATCGACAGCATCAACAACATCAGCAGCAGCAGCAACAACAACAACAGCAGCAGCAGCAGCAGCGTGAGAGACGCGAACGGGAGGTGATGAAGCGAAAGGAGAATTGTAGCGCCAATGCCAGTCCCGAAGTTAAACAGATTCTCAATGTAAAGTATTTCCTAAGTAATTTTATTAGACTTCCTTTCATAAGTATCTTTTTTCATTTTAGTGCTTCATCTTGAGCCGCAAGTCTCAGGCAGCGGCATCCAATGGCACAACGACAACGTCTCCCTATCGAAATCGGTAAGTTTTTACTTATAATATAAATGAGAAATCTAATTTACTCATTTCTACGCTCAGCGGTGTTGTTAAGAGTTCCTCGGGTGAGTCACTGCCCGCGGGCACCGTGACCAGCGCGCATCCATACAAAATACCTCAGCCGCCCTCATCACTGCTCAAATATGAATCTGATTTCCCACTCAGGAAGACAGGTAAGTTACAAGCAATCCAAGCTTAATATTCAAAAAATTAATTTCATTAGGTTTTTTTTTTTTTTTTTTGTAAAGAAGCTAAGCATTGTTGTCCCCAGTTAATACTAGCAACTAGATATTAGTGCTCTATTTGTGCCCAAACCTGACTAATGGAAATGCTCTGCTTATCGTTATGAATTATCGTTAACTACTAAACTTTTGGTTATATACCCCTAACAGAAACTATAGGGCATAGTGTGTTTTAGAAGCGAATCAGAGGACTTTGAAAAGATTAGCTTAGCGAAACTAGCCCCATCTCATAAGTATGATTTTATATTTTAGAAAGAATTGTAAAAACTACAGATAAATGTTACAAGCTTCATGTAAACAATATATAGCATGCAGACTAAAGCCTCTATCTTATTTTTCTGGACTGAACATAATAGCACGTTGTATGTTTACCGCCCCATGTAAGGCGCCTCTGCTTTGAGCACGATATCTTCACTTCCGTGTTACTAAAAGCTAGTTGGTTCTTCTAACGTAGGCACTGTCTAGGACAACGTCATCTTTCTTTAAGAGCCGTAAGATTACGTTACGCCTATGTTACGCCTTAACTATATCAAGATCGGCGTAAAGCTAGCAGTAGTCGTATTTAACCACTCTACGAGCAATTGCAGCATCAACATCTTCATTACACATGCTTCAGAGCCATACAGCTAAACAGGAAGAGCCCTATCAACTCTATTTCTACTAAAATTTCTCATCTTGCTGTAAAATAATCCTCTATAATCTACAAAGATGATGGTGTTTAGAAGAATTGACTTAGTGTAAAAATATAAATAGACTCAATCAGTGCTAATCTTTAATCTACAAAGATGATGGGTGTTTGGCAGGAATTGCCTTAACGCGAGTGGTCAGGAATGTTTGCCAGGAATTGACTAGCTAATGTACTTGTCTTCACTACGTCTGGCAAAAGTGGCTTTTACTTATACTTCTTAAAGCTCAACTATCTAATACTGCTTTTTTATCTACAAAGATGTTGGTTTTTATTGTCAAGAACTGACGAACTTTCAGTGGTTTCCTCAATGGTTTACGATTTTAAGCTTTAAGCGGGCGTCTTGTCCGACATGACCTAGTTTGCAAAAATAGAAGACTGATGCTACGATAGTTTATATTGTGTTTATATGAAGATTGTATTATTAGATAGTTTATTAGAAATTTTAAACTTGTTTTTTAATAAGACCACTACGACTATTTAATCTTCACATGCATTCTTTACCTAGAACAAAGAAACATAGTTATGGAGTTACAAAATTAGAACTATAACTCGTTCCAGTAGAAAATTCATTCTTGAAACCTAACCTCAAGCAAACGAAAAGTACCAAACTCTCAGTTTTTCAGCACGTCAGAAAGTTGCCCAGATTGAAACTTTTCAGTTTATAGGAATTTTCATGTAAATTATTGTACATGACATCTAGGATAGGGAAATACTTTTTATAGTCTAGTCTACATCAATTTTTAAAACTCGAAGGCTAAGTTCAGCTTACATCTCTTAAAAATTGTGTTATACTTAGATATAGTAGTAACTTGAGCAATGATCTACGAAAACAAGATAGTGCCAGATTTAAATAGCCAGTAACTAAAATAGTAAATGTTCAATCTCTTGGTATCTTAGAGTTGTACATACTGTAGTTGTTTTTTTGTTTGTTATCTAATGCCTAACTTTAAATGTAAACCAAATGTCAAACCATTCGACAACAGCATCCGAACCGAACCTGCTAAAGATTCGCCTTAAACAGAGCGTTATTGAGCGTAAGGCACGCATCGGTGGGTCGGCGGGGGCGCGACGTCATGAACGCTTGCTGCAGGCGGCGCAGCGTAGACAGCAGAAGAACTCCGTCTTGACAAGTACGTATGACACTATAACACAACCACATATACACTCACAAACTCACGACATGCACCTATCACACACACACACACACACAAAATATAAAGGGTGTTTCTTTTTTTTTGAAGCCATATAGAACTTTAATTTTGAATGTCTCTTGGAAAAGATAATTTATTCTAAAATAAATCTTACGAATCTTAATTAGGAAACTTGATAATACAGTTGGCAGCTGGAATTTTGAGTAGTAAGACTTAATTAGAATTATATTTAATGATCATTCATAAATTGTTATAAGGCCGAGAATCTGACTAAAAGCGGTACTAAAAGTCGAATTTTTTCTACATGGCTCTAGCAATGAACAAAAATTTACTTTTTTTACATAAATAAACCAAAATCGTAAGTTAGCTCAAGTTTAAAAAAAAAAAAACATGAATTTTGGTACTCGTTATGATTAAGCTTTATCGTAAAACTGTCTAACAACTTTGTTGTAGACAATTCAATTCAATGGGCGTGTTTGCACAGCAGCGAAACGAAAACTTTTTTTATACCACTGTAATTTATATGTCATGGGGCGTGGCGCTATGTCGAGATATAGGACGCAAAAAATGCTTTTCAGTTTGCACCTGTATAGTGAACATGAAAAACATTTCTACAGTATAGTAGTGACTTAATCGGCATATCAAATTTTTAACGTATAGCTTGAAAACTTCGAAAACAAGATGCTTTGATTTTAAATTCGATTGATTTCGAGTTACAAATCGCACATTAACTGCGTCTGACACTGCTTTATCGACTTCATATGCAGTTGCGCATATTTTATAGCATTTTAGCCTTCAATGCACTTGTGATATTATTCGTTTGCCCTATAAGTGAACTTTTCAATCTTAAAAAAAGTCAGATAATATTTACTATTTATCTTCAGACCTCATGAGGTACACAACACTATCCAACAAATTCAAAGAAAACGATCCAAAAGGTCGAATGGAAAATTTACACTGTAAAGATTATCGATTTCGAACAAATCGACTTCATATGCAGTTGCGCATATTTTAAAGCATTTTAGCCTTCAATGCACTTGTGGTGTCATTTGTTTGCCCTATAAGTGAACTTTTCAATCTTAAAAAAAGTCAGATAATATTTACTATTTATCTTCAGACCTCATGGTGTACAATACTATTCAACAAATTCGAAGAAAACAATCCAAAAGGTCGAATGGAAAATTTCCACTGTAAAGACTATGTTTTGTTTCGAGCCATAAATTCACGATACGTCACCGGTAATAATCTTTTCAAGCACATTTTTATCATTAGCCACCAATTCCAAATTATCCTGAGCGATAACGAAAGGCGACAAACACAAAGAAGGCATTTTATGAAAATGAACCTACAAAGACGTTTCGTGCAGGTACGCACAATATCCCACAGAGGTCGCTGAATGATTCTTGGTCGGAGACCAAGTCGACTAATAATTGAAAAGAAAAGGAATGTCAGTCTAGAGATTTCGAAAAGTTATTACAAGGTACCCATTTTTTAATATTATAAAGATTTGTTACATTGCAAAATACGAAGGGTGCTTTAAAGCCGAGTACCCAATATATTTTTATTTATTTATTTATATAATTATAAAAAAGAAATTAATTCGATATGTAGATTGTTTTGATTATATACAAATATTAAACCACACAAACCAAAAACTAATAATCCAATGAGACATTTAAAAATTTTCGTTTTTTGTTATTAAAAGTGAATTTATATTAAAAAATTGGCCATTGCTGTTTAGAAATAATACGTTCAAAAAATTGTGAAAAGATTCGTATAAAAAACGAAGCTGATCAGCTTCTCATGATATCAACATTCAAAATGTCTTTAATTTTTAAATCGTTTATTTTCCAATGCTAGTCAATTATTGTTTAAACGATAAGCTAAAAATAGGAAATAGACTCTGCTAATTACAAAGGATCTTTTTTTTCCAACAGTATTGAACAAGAAAAAGTTCTATCTAGTTGAAAATAAAAAAAACACCCTCTATATACCCATACATACAGGCGGTAGCGTCGTGCAGCATGGCAAGCAGTGGAAACTGCTTGAAACTACTTGAAGCAAGTTGGTCAAACTGAGTATTTACAAATTATTTAAAGTGTTGCAGCTGCTTGAACTTGATTGAAGTTGATTGAAGTGATTTTAGGCAAGAAAGGTATGATACTAAGACACATAGTTACACACACACACACACACACACACACATACACACATAGTATTATATAAAAGCTGCTGAAGTTTGATTATTGTATTTGCATTGTTGTTGTTATTGTTGCCTCCTAATCCATATAAGAAACTGTGCAAGTTCTTTCTATAATTATTATATTAACTCACTAACAATAGCCAACTTGACCATCGATTATTGCCACATGCCATATTTTGCTGCTGCTCCTGCTGCCAACGCTGCCATTTGCTGCATTAACATTAATCAATTTTTGTAAACTTTCGCATTGAGTCTCTAAAACATATATTCCCACTATCCATTAGACTGCAACAGCACACCGGATTCGGGTCCAAATTCACCACCCTCATCCGCCTTAGGTGTAGGCGTTGTGGGCAGTCGCGGCTCACCAACCAGCGCACCCATACAAGAAGAGAACGAGGAGGGCAGCCAATACCAGCCGGGTCAGCGCAGCAGCATTAATGATCTGCCGCTGTTTAGCTCCCCATCGATGCCGAACATATCGCTGGGACGTCCGCATTTACCCAACGCACAGGCCACGGCACAGGCCAATGCGGCACAGGCATCGGCTCAGGTCAACTATGCCATGTTTGCGGCACTGCATCAGCATGTCAGCAGCGGTGGACATGGCGCTGCTGCTGTTGGCTTGGCCGGTGCGCCGCCCACCTATTACAATCCGCTGGGCATGGCTTTTGGCCGACAGGCAGCGCCGCTGAGCATGGTACCACCCACGGGCATTGCGCCACAGCCATCGCCAGTGGTGCGTTCTGCCTCAGCCACATCCACATCGTCATCGCAGGCCTCGCTGGTGGGCGATGTGGCGCCACCACAAGCACATGCCGCCTCCACCATTTTGCCCTCTTCATCGTCCTACATGCAGCAGGTTAATGCAGCTTCGGCTGCTAATCTGCATGCAGTCGCTGTGGCCGCTGCAACAGCAGCAGCAGCTGTTAGCAGCGGCGCAATGCCGCCCACAAACAATCATGGAATCTATGGGCATCATCATACGACGCCCATTACCGATGCACAGGTTGCGCAGGCGCATCTCAATAAGCAGGGCCATCGGCCGCTAGGGCGTACGCAGTCGGCGCCGCTACCGCTGGGTCATCCAATGTTAACCGGCGCAGGTCAGGTGAATGTAGTGCATACACACTATGAGAACAGTGAGGTGAGTAGTTGTTATGCTCAGTTTCGTTAAAATTATTTTTATAACATTTGGATATCTTTTGCTAGGCGGAGCGTCAGGCCTATGAGCATCATATGCTCACTCAGAAGCTACGCCAAACTGTGCTCACACGCAGCGGTGCCGTGCGTGAGCCGCAGCTTAAGGAAGAGGACGATTCGGCTGCTGAGGTAATGGATCTAACTGATAAAAAGAAGCCGCCGAAGACCATACTGACGAGCACGATTGCAACAAGTACCTCACAGAATCTGCCTGAGGCAATTGCAGCAGCGACGAGTCTATATGCGCCGGCCGGTGTGCCGCATGTATCTGTGGGCAAGTCAAGCAAGCTGCGAGATCACGAGTATTTGCAGCAACAGCGGGAGCTGCTCTACATGCAATCACTACAGCAAAGTGATCTGCCCGAGGAAGTGGCCAAGGGTTTAATACGTCCGCTATCGCGTACACTGTCCAGTCCGTTGGTGCCGCTGGGGCCGCATGGCATTAGTCAAATACCGGATACCGGGCAGCATCCAACGCCTATAGCGACCTCATCCTCAGCCGATCATATACCGCCCGTGAATTTAACGCTGCCGCACAAACGGCATCTTTTAAGTAGCTACGTGGCAGCCAATGTGCGGCATCAGCATGCAGTAGCACATCAGCCGATCACAGCAGCGGTTAATGTAGTAACACCAGCCACATCGCCGCCCTCGTCCTCCTCGAACTCGTCCCTGCACAAGATCACCACGGGCCTAGCCTACGATAATCTCATGTTGAAGCATGCCTGCATTTGCGGTGACAATGCTGTGCATCCGGAGCATAGCGGACGCTTACAAAGCGTTTGGGCACGTCTCATGGAAACGGATCTGATCAAGCGCTGCGACCGCTTGCGTTCGCGTAAGGCTACACAGGAGGAGCTGCAAACGGTGCACACCGAAGCTCATGCTATGCTCTTTGGCTCGAATCAACTGAATCGCCAGAAACTTGAGAGTGCGCTATCTGCCAGCTTTGTGCGGCTCTCGTGTGGTGGACTTGGGGTTGATTTGGACACCACTTGGAATGAGCATCATACAGCGGCGGCTGCGCGCATGGCAGCGGGCTGTGTCATCGATTTGGCCTTTAAAACGGCCAAGGGTGATCTAAGAAATGGCTTTGCTGTGGTGCGACCGCCCGGTCATCATGCCGAGGCAAATCTGGCCATGGGTTTTTGCTTCTTTAACTCGATAGCAATTGCGGCCAAGCTGCTGCGTCAACGCATGCCTGAAATGAAGCGCATACTGATTGTGGATTGGGTAAATAGCTTACTAAGCAATGTGTACATTGTGTATATTAAATAATTTCATTTTTTTGCAGGATGTGCATCATGGTAATGGCACACAGCAGGCATTCTACCAAAGTCCCGACATTCTATACCTTTCCATACATCGACACGATGACGGTAATTTCTTTCCAGGCACAGGTGGTCCCACAGAGGTAAAGTTACAAAAGTCGAAACAAAACAAAAAAATATTGTACATGAAAAACTAATCTTTTGCTGTTTTTTCTAAAAGTGCGGCGCCGGTGCTGGTATAGGCTTCAATGTAAACATTTCCTGGTCTGGTGCGTTAAACCCACCGCTGGGTGATGCCGAATATATCGCTGCATTCCGTACCGTTGTGATGCCCATAGCCAAATGCTTTAATCCGGACATTGTGCTCGTCTCTTCCGGTTTTGATGCGGCTGCCGGACATCCGGCACCGCTTGGTGGTTATCATGTCTCACCAGCCTGCTTTGGCTTTATGACACGTGAGCTGCTGCACCTGGCCAATGGCAAGGTGGTTCTGGCGCTGGAGGGTGGCTATGATCTGGCGGCTATATGTGATTCGGCGCAAGAGTGTGTACGCGCCTTACTTGGCGATCCGGCAGCGCCCATTGCCAAGGGTGAACTTGAGCGTCCGCCCTGCCAAAATGCTATCAACACGTTGCAGAAGACAATTGCCATTCAGGTGAGTTGATTCATAGTTGTTATATGAGAAGAATTTAATTTATTTGCTTGAAATTGCAGCAAACTCACTGGCCATGCGTGCGACGCCTGGAGCATACCGTTGGCCTGTCCGCGCTGGACGCACTTAAGATCGAGCATGACGAATCTGAAACGGTCACTGCCATGGCGGGCCTCTCCATGCAGTCAATGCACAGGTAATAGTGTGAAGCCTGGTGGTCAGTTCAACGTGAATGTTTAGGAAAAATTTTCGCAAAATTTGTACTGCGTTTACAATGAAGAGCAAATTGTGGCAAAATATTAGAGAAAATGTTTTTTTTGGCCAATGCATATTGATTCTCAGATCTAGAATATTTCTTTTTATTCAAGTCTACCAAGCAAACTTCAAGTTCATTCTTAAATTTATGAGTATTTCTGGCTGGGTTGCCATCGTCAAGTGGTACATACAGCAGCTTGGGAGATACTGATGGGTATATATATGCCTTTTAATTCTGAAAGTCGCATTCTCGATGCCACTACAGGATATCTATGCATCAAAAAAATAGTATGTCCATTCATACAATTGTATTCTTGTGTGTTTTCGTGATGGTTCACAATTTTATTCAGTAGCTATCTTATCTATGGCAACTTTTCACTCGAGGGACCATACATAAAGGGCAGGGCAAGCTTTTTGCCTATCTGAGGTCATTTTAAAAGAGAGGCCAACTACTCTCTTGCTATAGCCCCTCGCAAGATCGGTCTTGTAAACATTAGGTAGGAATTTTCCTCACAATTTGGCGGTACTTTAGCTCGGTTATCTTTTCTAAATTTATATTTTAAATACAAATAAATTGATTATATTTTACCATTTTAGAACCCTATCGCGTGATGACTCCGAGGAGCCAATGGACCAGGATGAAACCAAATAGGCATGCACGCAGCCTGCTCAATGAAAAAAAAAAATGCAAACAGAAAGCACTCTAAATATTGTTGTAGTTTAATTGTTGTCCAGGCCTAGCCAAAGCCTTGCCGTTGTCTACGTCGTCTTCGCATCTCCGTCTACAGCTATCGTTATCTCTCTCTAACTTATATGCATACTCAGCCACACACGCCGTAGAAGTTCTGTGCAGCACACACACACACACATATTCGCACTCTTTCTATCAACAAAAAAACCAAAACCTAAAAATTCTGACGCATTGCACCCACCTTGGGCTCGGAACAATTAAAACCGGATTACATAGAAGTAAATATGTATGATGGCGGCTACCAGGCCCAAACACACTCATACACACGCACATATACACTCAGCACACAGATACGCATGAAAGCATATACTACACCCGCACAAAACGAATGTTGCTGTGTAGCAATAAAACGTACCATCGAATGAGCCAGAGGAGTAAACAAGGCCTAAAGTTCAAAATGTGGCTGTGCCACACAAAATGCAAATAAATAAAAAATATATATATATTAATTTAAAAAAAGAATACATAACAACTAAATTGCAAAACAAACTAAAACAAAAAAAAAAAAAATTATTGAATAATGACCCAAGTTTTACACATTTAAATGTAAATTAAAAGAGGTTTAATACATGCATAATGAAATTATGAAATGAAAATTTATATACATAAAATGAAATATATATATATATATATTTATGTACACTATATATGCCTGCATTTGTTAAATGATTTATGTATACAATAGAGCAAGTAAATGAAAAATGTGAAAAAATTGAAATTCAAATCGAAATTGATAATTTTTTTTTTTTTTTTATAATTATCTTAATTATTATTATAACTATTATTATTATAATTTATAATGTTAGTTTGTTTGTCGTGTGTTGTAATATTTTATAATTTTACTTTGTATGAATGTTGAAAATATAAACTGTTATAGAAGTATGCAGAAAAGTGAAGCGAAACATTTAACTATAATAAGTATACAATGTTTGTATGTATGTAATAAATTAATAATAATTTTAATACCTAATGTGAAATTGTAATTGTAAAGTACAGCTGTAGAGATTTGTTATATCTTAAAGAAAACAGAGCAAAAGAAGTCGTTATAAAAGCGATTGCTACTGACCAAGGCGGCAAGTGCAATCAAATTGTACTTGTTTAAAGCGCTCAGCTCGGGTCTTGGTGCACTGGCAGAAACCGTCTAAACTCACGCACACTCATACACCTACTCACTCACAGACACACACATACAAAATACCATATAGTTGAAATTAAACTAGGCTTTATAATGGGAAATCAAACCGAAAATAAGTCCGAACTGCTCTTTTCGTCATCTCGACGTGTTGTATTTAAAATCCGGAATTTCAGGGCCGTAGAAAGTTATTATTTTTGATGGATTTCCTTTAGCTTAGCCATACTAAAGTGTTGACCTTGAGCCTTGTTTTAACTTTAATTTTCGTTAAAAAGTGCAACTTCACATTTTTTAAATAGAAACTCAAACCCAAGAACTAACTTTTAGACTAGTGCCACAGTTTATTTTAAATATGTAAGTTGAGCTTACAAAAGTCGTACAGTTTATGTCTTAAGCCTTTTAAAAGTATTCTTATGTAAAAATTTAATTCTGTTACGTATATACTCGAGAGGCCTTTAAAGCTTAATACATACTTTTATTTTATAGAATTTTTGCTATAAGTTGGTTTTTGCAATTTTTAATCGAATGCATAATCAAACTACCTCATAAAATAGTGAACAAAGTTTATTAATAATAAAGAAAAAGCTTTAGCTATAAAAACAACTGGTCTTAAAGTAAGCCCATTGAGCCTGTTAACGAAAATATAATTATGCTCAGAAATGGAAGAAGATAACATATATGAATATAGCTAAAATTTGTATTCGATAGCATTATCGATAGTTTATGCTACATGTTAAGCAATAACAACTGCTTTTACTGTAAGGCTGTCGATCGTTAAGAGAGATTTTAGAAATATTGCAAAGAATAACTCATAGATTTGTATATAAAAGTGTATTCGATAGCATGATCGATAGTTTTTACTACATGTATACAAACTAATAAAAAACAACTAGTTTTACTGTAAGATATACAAATTTGACCTAGGCGCAGAAGCAAAAGACGATAACAAATTATTTGTACATAAAAGTGCACTCAATAGCATAATCGATTTTATCGATCGACTGCAAGATCATATTTTATCAACGAAATCGATCGTGGTATATAGACAAAGCAGCAGTAAAAGCACAAGATAACGAATATGTTTTTAAATAAAAGCGTATTCGATAACATTATCGATAGTTTATACAGTTGATACTGCTACGTTTGCTTATAAAAGGCGCTTGCAATAAAACCAGTTGTTGCAGTCCATGGCGCCAATTTCCAGATATTAGTTAGTACACAATTGAATTGCATTATTCGATATACATTTTTTTGCTTAAACATAATTGGCATAGATAAAATCTAAAATTTTTACGATAATTTTAATATCGTTTTCAACTTGAAACTTGTTCTGGTTTGATTTCCTGTATAAAGCTCAATATATTAAAACAACAACAAATTGTAGTATATATATATGTTTGTGTACATTTTAACAAAAAGATTTTTTTTTTTTTTTATTATTAATAATACAATTTTTTTTGTTAATTTAGCTCAATTTGATTTTGATTTAATTTTAAGTTTTAGTGCACTTTACTAGTTTGTAAACAATTGAAAATAAAAGAGAATAAGTAAATATAACAAAAGAATAAATATACATATATATTGTATATGGAAAAATGAAAATGAAATGAGTTTTGTACATTTTGAAAGCGTTGTTTATATATATGCATATGCATACATATATGTATATATATATATATATATATAGTTTAGTTTTGTGTTGTGCAATAAATACGATTATACAAAAATATTTATATACATACTTACTATATAGTATATACTATTTATGTACACTGAATGTGAAAATGTGCAAGCAAAGCCAGAGCTAAATAAACGGCCTAGCGAAATTCTTATATACGTATACCTAATAACTGTTACAATAAATAACAATGTTCAAATATCTGAAAAGAAACAAAACTAAATAAACAACAACTAAAACAAAACTATATAATAATATTAAATGCAAAGCCATAATTTTATGTAACTGTGCGTGTGTGTGTCAAAGAAAAACATTTTGTTTTTATTATTTTATGCTGCCTAGTAAATATTATTAGCGCCCATGTATATAGTTTTTTTTTACGAATTCGTGAATTGTATGATTATATAAGTTTGAACTCTGAATTTGTGTGCTAAGCTCGAAAGCTCTGAAATTTTATAACGCTGAGAGAGTGCTTCGACAAATTAGGAGTAAAACTGCAGCATTTTTTTTTTTAGCTTAAGGCCCATACGCAGCACGCAAAAATTCCGCACAAAATGTCTAAACTTCATACAAAAAAAAAATTCCCAAATGGGATTTTTTTTTTATATGAAGTTTTGCGTTTCCGTGCGAAATATTTCGTACTGCGTAGACCCCCCCCTTAAAGGCCCATACGCAGCAGGCAAAAACTTCGCACGAAATGTCAAAATTTCATACAAAAAAAAAATTCCCTTTTTTGGGACTTTTTTTTTTATATGAAGTTTTGTCATTCCGTGTTAAATTTTTGCATGCTGCGTATGGGCCTTAAAGCAGCTCTACAGTCTACCAAATTGTCACTGTCCAATAGCGCCATATAAATTTAGGACTGAACTTTCAATTCAATTTTTAAATAGATTTCTGTTATGGACTAATAATTAAGCCATCATCACCAAAAATACATATTTTTTAATTTTGAAAAAATATAACTAAAAATTTGGAGGTATTTATTTTGGCACTTGCATAAATATTTTTAAATAAAAATTGCAATTTTCGGTAAAAAAATATTAAAACCAAATCCTTTGTGGTGCAATAATTTTAACAAATATTTATGTCCGAAAATAAATTTTCATGCATTTTTAAAAATTCTTCTATATATTTTATCAGCTAACATATTCAGATTTTATTTTAGGACTTCAATTTTTAGTTTTAAAGCAATATGTATGCAGATGAGTGTAACTCCAGGCTTCCAGCAAATGTAGCTGCCATACAAATTTCGGAGTGAAATTCTTAGCTTTATATGAAAAACGTTATCAAATTCGTTGACCGAATTTGTGGAGCTGTGCGTTAGAGATATATAAAATTAAGCTTTCGGAGTTAAAACTCCTAAAATGCTTTTCTTTATTTTGAAAAACGTATGCTGGCTGTATTTTAAAGAAAGCCAAACAAAATGTGTTCGAATTGCCTTTTTAAAGCTTTTGAAAATGTGTGATAAGTTGTAAAACTAAAAGATATTTTCGGACTATACGAAAATGCTTTTTTGAAACTAAAAAACCTTTTTGAAGTTAGCGCTCGGGCAAATAATCTGCACTCGAATTCGGAGTTTCGGTAAACGTTAGCGCAGCGTTACATGGAGCATAAAATTTCGGCACTCCGAATTTATTTAATTAATTTTTATTTTTTTTTTAAATCGAGTTTGGCAACTGAAAAAAGCAGAGTATTAAGTTGAATTTAAGCTAAAAAGAGCTGAGTTCTTGAAAAAGTCCTGCACGGAAATCTGCGCATATGTACTAAGTATGTGTGTGTATGTGTGCATGCGCGTGTGTATGTGTGTGTGAGTGTAAAGCTTGAGAAGAGAAAAGAGATTGCACAAGTCAAAGGCAAAGCAAATTTCATTAAGCACAACGATATAACAAGAGAAATACTATAAAAATTAATTATGTATAATTAATTATATATATACTTTGGTATACCGAAGATTGCATACTTACTACATATGTATGTATATGTGCTTTGTATGTGATAAGAAGAGATACACTTTGGTACGCATAGAATCTTGACAAGAAAAAAAAACAAAACAAACAATTATATTTAATTAAAAACAAAAAACAAATCCAACTAAATTAATTTCCATTTGTTGTTGTTATTGCAAGTATTTAGTACGTAATACATGAAAAAATCCTGCGAAAATGTTGAATGTTAAATGTGTTCGAGAAATACAAAACAATAAAAAATACAAAAAAAAAGAAAGGATATTAAAAAACAAGGGAATTCAAAAAGAGCATTCAGGTTATCACAGTTAACACAAAGCAAACATTTTAAGTTTTTAACAAGCAGCATAAAAAACTTAAAAAACTTAAAAAAAAACATATACATAAAAATGCAAGCAAAATTAGAACAACAAATAAACGAATTACAAAAGATAACAAAATTTACAATATTTAAATGTTAAAGCTGATAAGAAACAAAATAGCAAAGAAAGCAAAATAACAAAAACTGTTGAAATTCATACCTTATATATTTTGTTTATTGTTGCACAAGAGTATATAGGTATAAATACAACAAAGAAACAAAAACAAAAAACAAAATGTCAGTGTCGCTTTTCTATATAAAATCAAAATAAAATAGAACAAATAAAAAATACAAAAAATATACATATATTGACTTATATATTTATAAACAAACTTTTTATATACATATATGCAGCTTAGCTTTAGGTTTAACTTTAAAACTAAAACGACTTATGTAAGTATACAATGAAACCACGAACATATACATACATATATCAGTGTATATTAACTTGATTTAAACTTCGATATATCGATACATATGTTTATCGACTTTTTATCAAAGCGACTTGTCAGCAGTGATTTTTTCAAAAATCTGTCTGGGCTACAAAGATTTCAGCTGTATCTGCTACCTACGATCCAATACATACAGCAGCTAAGGCTAAAAATCTTTTTCATATATTAGAAATTTTTTTTTTCGAAACATCTGATCTGGTCTCTCAATTTTCTAAAAAAACCTGCTTTAAATTCAAAGATTTCGGCTGTATTGGAATATAGTAACTTTTCAACACGAGCGGCTTCAGATAATCCTCATATATTCAACTATTCTATTCGAATCGTCTTGTGAGCTAAGATTTTCTAAAAATTGTCTAAAAAAAACCCAGCACACCAAAAATCGTTTGAGATCGTCCTTATAAATTGAAAGACCTTTTTTCAAAACTTCATCTTAAGTCCCAGACGCAGTTCGAAATATTTCGCACGGAATCACAAAACTTTATATCTTCACATAAAAAAAAATCCCCTTTTGCAATATCCCATTTGCGATTTTTTATACCCTGTACCTATAGGTACAAAGGGTATACTAGATTTGTGCAATGTATGTAACGGACAGAAGGAGGCGTGGCAGACCCCAAGTCCTTTATACCAAAATGCTTATCATAATCTCGGGTAGCGATTGAGACATGTCCGTCTGTCCGTCCGTCTGTTCGTATGAACACCTAGATTTCGGAGACTATAAGAGCTAGAGACACGAAACTTTACCTGCTGGTGCGCATATTTCCTAAGCAGATGAAGTTTGTTGAATCATGTCAATATCTTTCCCCGTTCCCCCGCTGTAGATTTTCGCGGTTTTTAGCCACACCGTTTAATATTTTCACCTGAAATTTAATAGAGCGATGCGTTGTGGATACATGCATCTATGTGTAAAAAATGAACAAAATCGGACAAATACAACAGAAGTTATAGTCAAAAATGTGCAAATTTCACCTCCCCTTGCCCATAAACTGCGTCAATATTTGACTCTACGCAATTATGGCTACAAGTGACCTAGAATCACAATTTTTGGTAAGCTCATTCATGTGGCTCTAATGAACAAATCCACATCCAAATTTTATCGATGCGATCACCCCACCCCCCGCAATCCATTTACCGTGTTTTCTCCCACACCCCTCAACATACCAACTTGAAACTTACCCCGTATACTTTAAATAAGTTCTTTGTTGTAACATTCGAGTTTCATCCAAATGGGTAAAAATTTAGGGAACTTATAGGTATAAATATTGAATTTCACAAAAAAAAAAAAAATCCCAATTGGAAAGTTCTTAGATGGAATATGCAGGAAACATTTTTTTGACACAAAAGGTACAGGGTATTCCACTGTCGGGCACCGCCTCGACTGTGCCACATTTTTTATACCCTGTACCGTATGGTACAAAGGGTATATTGTGTTTGTGCAAGCCGAAAATGTATGTAACGTACAGAAGGAGAAGTCGGAGACCCCCCAAAGTTACCTAAAGTATGATCAGAGTGACTAGAGAAGTCGATATACCCATGTCCGTCTGTCCGTCTGTCCGTATGAACGCCTAGATCTCAGAGATGGTAAGAGCTAGAGCAACCAAACTTTCAGATAAGATCCCTTATTAATCCATAGGAGACAAGTTTATTTTATTTTTTTGATATCGGGACTACATTATATAGCTCCCATAGGGGTGTTTCAGAGGACCTCGAAAAAAAGCAAAAGTTTTAGATGGATAATTTGTTTGCTTATGAAGATATCATAACCAAATTTGGCAATCGGAAGTTTTTTAGAGATCTTCAACACTGTACCAAATTTTATCAAAATCGGTTGACTATATCATATAGCTCCCATAGGGCCGATCGGTCGAAAAAAAGTTGTTGATTAAAAATTCGTCTGTTTTTGGTTGTTTATGAAGGTATCATAATCTAATTTGGCAATCAAATGTCTTTTGGTGTTCGTAAGCAATTTACCGGATTTTATTGCAAGCAGTGGTACAGGGTATCCCAAAGTCGTCCGCGCCCGACTTTAACGTACGCCATCTTTTTTAATATGAAGTTTTGTCATTCCGTGCGAGATATAGTATAGGCCTTTAAATTTAAATATTTTGGCTATAGGGATCTATGTACTGATATTTTCCACCAACACAATATTACAGCTTGAGATCTTGTTTGTATATTCAAGAACTTTTTTCGTACAACCATCAAGTCAGCCATGATTTCGATAAAAAAAAATGCACTTTAAGGCCCATACGCAGTTCGAAAATTTTCGCACGGAATGACAAAACTAAATTTAAAAAAAAAAATTCGCAAATGGGATATCCCAAAGTTTTGTCATTCCGTGCGAAAATTTTGTGTATGGGCCTTTAAATAGAAAGATTTCATCCATATATACTGAAAAAGCTGAAAGGAATTTTTGAACGGGAGTGGCTTGAGATCTTCTATATATATTCAGGAAAATTGTTGTCAGCTACGATTTTCTAAAAAAATAAATTCAAAGAACTACACGTATTGAAATTTTTCACCAACCCAGCACACCAAAAAACGCTTCGAAAATTGAAAGATCTTTTATGAAACTGTAAGTAATTTTGTCTGAAATCTGATTTATATTTAAAGATTTGGGTTATCTATGGTACAACAAGATTTTCAATTTTTCATCGCTCCAGCCACGATTTTCTAAAAAATTTGATACATATACGGATTAAACGAAAAGATTCTGAATATTCTTAGCATAAAACCATAAATAACTTAAACAAGACCAAATAATCTGAAAATACAATTAAAGTCCTTAATATGAGAGACAATAATATTTAATAAGACCAATAATTCTGATGGCATGACCAAAACTATTAATATTAAAGGCCCATACGCAGCATGCACAAATTTCGCACGAAATTAAAAAAATTCCCAAAAAAGGGAAATTTTTTTTTGTATGTAGTTTTGACATTTTGTGCGAAATTTTTTTGCATTCTGCGTATAGGCCTTAAAGACGAAAGTTCCCAAATTTAATAAAAAGTCTTGTATTTACCATAGATAAAAAAATAAACGTTAAAGAAGATTATTAAATTTATTTTATGCCCTTGTTTTATTGATCCGAAAATATAATCTCACGATTTTAAGTATGCGATAGACCTGAATATTTTTAAGTTGCTCGTAGATTTGCAAAAAACTTATTTTTCTTGCAGTTTTTTCGAAAGTTGAATCCGAAGTTCTCGCATAATAAACGAAAAACGAAAACGTACAATTTTATTCGGATTCGTTTTTGCATACTAACAATTCCACATTTTTTGCTGTCGTCATCTACTCATATTTCCCTCATACTTGCTAACACAGCCTTGGAGGGAAATTATCTATGACAATGTTATTCTTATTACAAGGGAAATTTTTGTATGTAAGACATGAACCATTTAAGCAAGACATAAACCATATAAAAATTTGGTTGAAGTTGTGCATGCTCTTTTTTCGTTTGAATCAGAAAAAAAAAATAATTTCAAATATTTATCAATAACTATTTAACTTAAAATTGGCATAAATAGAATTCGAGAATATTGAAGAATATTTTAAAAAATATTTCAGTTCAAAATGCGTACACTTTTAAAGCTATTTTGCTAATTCGTTTTTATTCCTCTAAAAATTCATTCAAATTCCAACATGTGGTTTCAAAACGAATCCGAATAAAATTTTTGGATACGTTTTCCGGAGCACGGCCGAATATTATAACAATATTAAAAATTGCAATTCAATCCCTTACGGCCCAAGTCTTTCTTAAATATATATGTATATTATATTTATTTTTAAGGCGTATATTTTAAGAGCATATTGCTTTTCTCAATTCTTATTTTTTGGGAATATTGTTTTATTTTATTTAATTCTTTTATTTAAGATTGAAAAATCCAAAAAATCCAACAGAAGAAACACATAAAAGAAATCTTTAAAATGGTAGCTTAGGCCCTCTTATATACTAAGCTCTTACTTACTTATCAGCAAGTGCACAAACGGAGCTCCTACGTTGAAAACTTTACTTAAGAGCGCACTTGGAGTTCCAGTGAAAGAGAGTCACCACGCAAAAGAGCGAAAGAAAACATGGCAAATACAAAGGGGCGCAGTCGGAGGATGCATGAACTTTGAAATGCAGATTATTATAGCTGTTGATAGCAGATGATAACTAATAGCTTGGATCCAAGCAAACAATAAGACCCGCACGCCCCAGCTGGTAAAAGAAAAAACAAAACAAAAGTTGTTGACACTCTTGAGGAGGCACCATAAAGAGAGCGCGCATATAAAAATAGATTAGCCAGTGCACTATGGAGCAAATGACTGAGTACTTTTATAGATTAGACTTTATATCTTATATAAATTGTATATCTTCGACTCATATTATTGTATATACCAATAGCTTATATTTTGCATTATTATATCTTCAAAAGTTGGTAAAAATCTTCGAAAGATAAAAGTCAGAAATGCCAAAAAAGATTCTAAAACTTTTGCCCATATCGGTCATAACGATAATCAAACAAATTTGATCAAACTTGGTACAGTGCTTGGGAACTTTAAAAAACTTCGGAACGCCAAATTTGGTAACTACATAAACAAACGAATTATGCCTCCAAAAATTTTGATTTTTTCCGATGTGCTCTGGGGAGCTACTAAGATACTCTAACCAGGCTTACGGAAAAATGTAATATACATATTTCGCCTGCCATAATAGCGCATCTAGCTCGAATATTTTGTTGCTCTAGATCTTAACATCTCCAAGATATAGGATCTAGATCAGTTTGGCTTTTTGGGTATCTCCGAAGCTTGGGGTCTGGCGAAGCGTCACGATCATATGGAAAATCTTCAAAAATATTCCGTCACTGTGTCACAAGGGTAGGTGGTCTACCAAAAATTTGATGGTAAAAATATTTTTTGTCCCATAGTGCAGCTATGTGCGAATTTTGTAGGCAAAATATAAAAAACCTAAGCAAACTTAGTTGCGCGCTAAGCAGGCGTTAGCAATCTGGAGATTATAGAGCATTTTTGCTGAAAAAATGGAGCAGGTAAATGTTGATTTGCAAAGGGAACGAGCTGGAGCCAGCTTTAAAAGTGAAGATTTTGCGGAATGGTGGGCGGGTGGTCGTCAAGCGCTGAGCGAACGTCGTGAACTGGAGCGTTATTTCTTTGATGATCCGGAGTTCGATGATCCCAAACACATCAGCTTTATGTCCTACAAGGAATTCTATGAATATACACTGGCCAAGAGCACCAAATATTTGGCTAAACTGCGGCAGTGGCAACGCATGCGTGGTGGCAGCAATAATCAACGACTAAACATACAGAGCCTTTATGAATTTCGCCAGCTTATGTCGGGTCAGCTGGGCACTGGCTTGTTTCAGCAGAGCATGCCGCTGCGTCTACACTTTTCCATGTTTCTGCCAACGCTGCTCAATCAGTGCACTGAAGCGCAGCAGAAGCAATGGTTGGAGCGTGCCTTTAATATGGATGGCATTATTGGTACCTATGCGCAAACGGAGCTGGGCCATGGCACTTTTATACGCGGCCTAGAGACACGCGCCGATTATGATGCGGAACGCGAAGAGTTTGTGCTTAACACGCCCACATTGACTGCCTATAAATGGTGGCCGGGGAACATGGGTCAAACCAGCAATATGGTTGTTGTGCTGGCGCAATTGTACATCAAAGGCAAGCATTATGGGCTTCAACCATTTCTGGTGCGTATACGTAACGAAGAAACTCATGAGCCCGAGCCGGGCGTAGATGTGGGTGATATTGGTGCCAAGTTGGGCGCGAATGCTGTAAACAATGGATATTTGGGCTTTCGTAATGTGCGCGTGCCGCGCCTGCAGATGCTAATGAAGAACAGCCAGGTGCTAGCAGATGGCACATTTGTCAAGGGAGCCGAACCATTGCTGCTCTATGGTACCATGGTCTTTGTGCGCGTTATGATTGTGCGAGATGTAATGCTCGGACTACTACAGGCGGCCACCATTGCAACGCGGTAAGCTGTCCTTTTGTCTTGCCATGTTTCGCAAAAACTTTATAGCTATGCTCCCAGGATTTTTGCTCTCTTACCAAAATTTCATAAATTTTTCTCCATTACAGCTATTCAGCCGTGCGCCGCCAGAGCCCCATAGAGCCGAATGCAGCCGAGCCGCAAATATTGGATCACTTGACGCAACAGGCCAAGATCTTACCTCAGTTGGCACGCGGCATATGCTTTCGCTTAGCAGCCGACTTCATTTGGCAGCTTTATCAGCGCGTCTTACAACAGCTGGAGGCAGGCAAACGTTATGGTCTACCAGAACTGCATGCGCTCTCCTGCGGCCTTAAGGCCATTTGCACTGAGGAGGCCGGCGAAGGCATTGAAATATTGCGCAAGGCTTGCGGTGGCCAAGGCTATTTGTCCTCGGCCAACTTTCAAAATATCTATGGACTGGCCACGGCTGCCTATACCTACGAAGGCGAGTACACTGTGATGCTGCTGCAAACGGCACGCTTTCTCACGCGCAGCTATGAGGACAGTCTTAAGCGCAAGGTGCTGCCGCCCAGCGTTACATATTTTCGGGATACAACACGCCTCAATTGGGGCAAGTCGTTGCTACATAATGTGGCGCGTGCATTGGAGATTACAGCCACTGGCAAAACACGCACGGCCTGGGAGTATCAGCGACTGCAGCGCAAACATGGTCATAGTGAGCAGCAGGCTGCCAACTTGGCTGGCATTAAGCTAAGCACAGCAGCAGGCATACATGCGCGTACATTTCTGGTGAGGAACGCCATAAATGAACTAGAGCGCATAAAGCGTACTGTTAAGCCAGAGCTGGGCAAACTGCTGCAGCAACTGGTGGAGCTCTATGCTTTTGAAACATTCCAGCACCTATTGGGTGATGTGCTCAAATGGAACAGCATTAAGGCTGGCCAAGTGGCAGAGGTGGAGCAACGCTATGAACAGCTGCTGCGTGAGTTGCGTCGCAATGCAGTGGCTTTGGCCGATGGTTTTGATTTTCATGACAGAGTGCTGGGCTCAACATTGGGCTGTCATGATGGGCGTGTATATGAGCGCTTAATGGAAGAGGCGCGCAAGAATCCCTTAAATCAGGAGAGTGTTAGTGAGCTTTTCCAAAAGCATATACAGCCCTTAATGCGTGGCAAGCTGTAGGAACTAAACCAGCTGCTGATGCTTGTACATATGTTGTTGCTTGTTGCTTTTTCCCCCTATAAAATGGTTGCTTATTGTTTTGTTTCGTCTTTGCGGTGTGTGTGCATTTATTAAGCAAATTACACTAAAAGCAAATAAAATTTAACTATTAAATTACATATATAATATATAATAACTAGAAAATACGTTTTACATATATCGTACACAAATTGTATTTTGAAAGTGTCGAAACTTTTAACTTACTGCACTGTGAAAATTTTGTGAAATTCAATGGAAAAGTGTTGTTGTGACTAGTATAGCAAAGCTTAGAACATCTTTTTCTTGACCGCCGTGTAACGTTCCATGTACACTTCATAGCCATCAAGATCGTTAAATTGCTTGGAATTAAATAGATTGCCATCAACGGCCAAATTGCATATCTTTGAATCTCTTAATATGCGCGGCGTAAAGGCGCTAGCCTGCAAGCAGTTCTCCTCGAGCCGCAGTGTCTTAAGTTTGCGACAATCAGCAATTTCCTCGGCTAGCACTGATATTTGGTTCTGATTAAGATTAAGCTCGGTCACATAGAGATTGCCCACCTCGGCGGGCACTTCGATGATTTTGTTGCGCGACAAATCCAGCACATCTAGTTGTTTAAGGCCGCATAGCATGGTGGGAAACTCTTTCAGTTGATTGTTGCTCAGATTGACAGTTTTCAAGTGCACACAATTATTCAAAACCTTTGGCAGCTTGGTCAAATAGTTGTCCATTAATAGTAGCGTCTCCAGCTTGATTAGCTCGCCAACAACTTCGTTTAAAGCAACAAGACGATTGCCGCTTAAATTAAGATGTTTCACCAGTGTGAGACGCCCAAGTTCATCAGGCATTTGCTCAAAGCGATTCTCGGACAGATCCAGTGTTTTAAGCACATTGGGATACGTCTTTAGCTGTGGTGGAAATTCCTGTAGACGTTGCAGCGATATTTTGAGTATGCCCGTTTTTTGCGCCGTCTCCAAATGCTGCTTAATTTGTTTGTTGCCCATTTTTGTTGTCTAAATAAAAAAAAAAATTAATGCACAAATGCAACAATGTTATCGATAGCCCAATGCTTACCGATAAGCGCAATTTATGTCAGCGATTGTCATATCTGCAAGTATGTATTCAGACATGTTTATCGGAAACCTGAACAACTAAAAATTGGATTTAAATGCATTTCAATATGCTTACTTTTTCTCAATTTTATGTATTTTTTAAACCAATATGTTTTTAATTGCCTTTAATAAAATTGTAATTTAATTAAACAGCCACGCTGTACGACACGTTGTATTGTACAATGTGTGCGAAACGTTTTACCTAGAATATACTTGTCAATTTTATGCTAGCATAATTAAATTGCCTTTTGCTTGTCAGTCTTGGTTTCTGTTAAATATTAGTCTCTGGTCAGTTGAAGTGTCAAGACTCGGTTTTATTTCTTAGCTTCTTGCAAAAAAATAAATAAAAATTTCAAAGCCAACGATTTTGCTTGCACAACGCAAGAACTGCCAACTTATTTTGGTGAATAATACGCAATTGGGTAATAGCTGCTGGCATTTTTCTTAGCTAAGTTGGCAATTTTGGACATAAGCGTGGAACTTGGCTGGCGCATAGTAATAGCATTATAATTTTTTTTATTAAAAATAAAGCGCGTTCTCTAATTTTTGGTAAGTAAAACATTTAAAAACTATGCACATAAAGCCACAAAACATTCAACAGTTTTGTAACATTGCAGCGCACGCGTCGGTGAAGCGCGAAAAAAAAACTCACGCATTTGAGAGCAGCGAAGCAATTCTATAGCATTAAACACGCGCCGCTATTCCAGTACGTTCTAATTTTGTTGGACAGCCTCTCTGTTGGTGATAGATTTTTGGTGGGAAAAAGACTTAAGAGCAACAGCGGAAATATGCCACTCGATACAGTTGGTAAAGTGCAGGAGTATAAGAATACGCTGATCAAGAAGGCTGAGGTACTCATTACACGCGGCTTTCCTGAAAAAATCGTAGAACTCAATGAGCTGCTTGCTACTGACATGTTTAATGAGCGCAAATTTGACGACGTGCATCAGGATCTTAACATTCCGGTACCAGAGCCGGTGCTGATTAACAATCATGACAATGATGGTGACGGCGATGGTCATCCACCGGCCAAGCGTAATCGTAAGGATGACAACATTTCGGGCACTACCGTGCTGTCGATACCTTCTGGTACAGTGCTTTGCAACAAGCCGCTGTGCGAAATGATTAAGGTGGTGAAACCCATCATACGCAAATTGGTTGAGGACTGTAAGTATGAGTGACTCTATTACGTTTGGCAAGACACTTTAATAACTAAAGCGTCATTTTGCTTTGGCAGCTAATCTATTAAAAATGTGGATTTCGTTTATGATACCCAAAATCGAGGATGGCAACAACTTTGGCGTTTCGGTGCAGGAAGATACTCTAGCTGAAATCCAGACTGTCGAATCGGAAGCTGCTGCCTTCTTTGATCAAATCTCACGCTACTTTTTGTCGCGTGCCAAGGTTGTGTCGAAGGTTGCAAAGTATCCACACATTAACGACTATCGTCGCGCCGTCGTTGAGCTGGATGAGAAGGAGTACCTCAGTTTGTGGTTAGTTGTTTGTGAGGTGCGCAATCGTTACTCATCGCTACATGATCTAGTTATTAAGAATTTGGAGAAGTTAAAGAAACCACGCTCATCAAATGCTGAGAGCCTTTACTAGGCACAACGTTAGACTTATTTTTCTGTTTCACAATATTTAATTTGGACAACAAAAAAAAAACAACCAATTACCTACCTAAAATATTACGGCTTATTACCAGTCGAAGTTTATTCTCTGCTGTCAATGCCACAACCAACTAAACTTACTGGAAACAAGACATAATTTTTGACACATTAGCATATAATTGAGCAAAAATGAAAAAAAACAAACAACAACAGCCAGCATCGACTCTGGATTAAACCATATACAATTTTAACAATTTTTCAATTTCCATTTAAAATCAAAAATACACCAATGCAACAAATGATACATGAAACACAGCAGCACTTTGAATTGTATTAACATATTTCTACAATTAGATTAGTGTACAATAAGTATACTAAAACACGCTGCTAATAGATTCCAACTAATAAAGAACTATATAATAGCTATTTGTAAAAAACAACAACGTCGTTACTAAATACCGGCAAAAAGCAAAAAAGAAAAGAACACAAAAACAAATGGATCAATCGCAAGAATTTACGGAAATACAAAATGTAATAAAAAAAATCGTAAAGTATTTAACTTTGCGAAAAACTGTTCCTCCAGTGCCTTCTTTTTTTTTGTACCATATATATGAATAGCTTATAAAATCTGTTCTCTGCAGCTGCGAAAAATGCATCTATACTGGAGGGAAGATCTGTTGGATTGTTTCAAACATATAGTTAGAAAGGAATTTGTACAGCAAGAGGTAAACCTTAGCCACTTTCGCATATTGAAGCGAAATAATGGCTAATAACAAAGGGTCGGCTAAAGCGCAGCTTCTGCCCTCATCTAGGGTGCTCCACTTAAAATAGGTCAATAAGACGTGCAGTATTATTAGCCCAAGCAGTTAAGCGATCAATCTCTTATGTCGAAGAAAATATAAAAAGCTCTTTAGATTAGGTTCTTTCACGAAATCCATTGGATGACACTCAATGTTTCAGCTATCCACAGTACTTAGGAGGGTGGCCCACTAATCACCATTTAATGTGGGTAAATGGGGTTGGTGGTGCGAATACATAGTCTATCCCTTCCCAACTGTCAATATAGGCGGTATAACCTAAGGTTATATCCTCCATAAACTACGTGACGCTCCAAGGGGTGGGGGGGTCTGTCGAAGCGTCGCGATCATATGGAAAATCCTCAAAAATTTTCCGACACTGTGTCACAAGTGGGAGGGGGGTTCTATTTTGACGAAAATCAGCGTCACGTAGTTTATGGATGATCACTTAGCATCGGTGAGGAGGAAATACCTCGCCCCCCTTGCCAGCTTGATGGCATGGCCGGCAGTCCCTGAGCCAAGCTCGGATGCGGAAGGCCTATCACCAACCCATCTTAAAACTCTGATTAACGACACCAATGGTGGTCCTTTGTTCCATCTAGGAACCACGGAAATATATATAGTTATATATACAGGATTTAGGAGCGGCAATCAGCAATCGGGAAGAATTTAAAGTGCTTGCACTTTCTTTTAAAATTAAAGGGTGTTTGTACAAAGTTTGTTAGAAAATTAATCTACAAACTTTTTGAGAACTCCAGGTGCGGTAGAGAATGTATCCGAACGCAGTCCCAGTCTTTTCATTAGAACAATGCCCTCAAGATCATTGCATTTGCATATAGCTAGCTCGCTACCCAAGAAGTGAACTTTGGAAACTCGAAAGTCGAATAATTTGATAGAAAGCCTCAATAACAAGCATGTTTTTGTTGTACGCATAATGGGATATCCCAAATGGGTTTTTTTTTATATGGTTTTGTCATTCCGCATGCAAAAATTCCGCACGAAATGTCAAAACTTCATACAAAAAAAAAAAATTCCTTTTTTTGGGATATTTTTTTTTATACGAAGTTTTGACATTTCGTGCGGAATTTTTGCATGCTGCGTATGACCCTTCAAGGAGTCTACGCAGTTCGTGCTGCGTATAGGCCATTAGGCAGGATAAATAAATAAAGGCCTATACGCAGCACGAAATATTTCGCGCAGAATCGCAAAACCTCATATTAAAAAAAAATCCCAATTGGGATATTTTTTTTTATATGAAGTTTTGTCACACCTTGCGAAATATTTCGTGCTGCGTAGACCCCTTAAGTCGCAATTTTAGTCTTTTTTTTCTTTGAAAACTTAGGATTCGGTGTTGTTGAAAAAATTTAAATCGCAACTATGTGCGCTTCTTAAAAAAAATGCTTACTTAAAATTACAAAAAATTTTGTTTATGACAGCATGGCTTATTAACGCCATCTAGCTTTAACAAAGTCAATTAAATTATATCAACGTTACACAGAGTAGAACGAAAGGGCAATATATGTACCATAGATAATATAAGTATTAAGAATAATTAAAAACCTAGTTTAAAAATAACGCACAATCTTTGAATAACGCATAATTGAGTTGCTTGCTCATAAAATAAACAATTTTTATGAAACAATCAGCTCAGACAGCGTTTATTAAAAAATTGCTTATTAAAGCCACCTAGCGTTAACAAAATGAATTAATTTATAGCAACTTTGTTACACAGAATAGAACGGAATGGCAATATACATACATACATACAAATACATATTTTGTATGTTAATTATTAGTTTTTAACTATTATTATCATTGTAAATAAATAAATAAATAAAATAATGCTATTTATTATTTTTTAAATTTCAAATTTTTGTTAAAGAAATATTTATATAGTTAGCTAGCGGCCTCTATTGCTGGCCAAATAAAACGCCATTATTATTACGATCTGCATGCCGATAGCAGTTTCGATGATATCGATAAATGTGAAGAAGCAACACTTGGCGCTAAAATGTTAAGTAAATCGAAACTTAAGCAGAATAATGATGGAAACCAAAATTAGACAGCAAATTAGTTTATTTTGTAGTTTACGTAACAATATAAGTAGAAACAAATAAGAATTGTATGCCTGCTCTTCATAATATAAGATACACCATTGAAATTTGTACCTACCATACTGCTGGACAAGCATTGTTCTAGTTGCCATCATACTATAACCCCAAAAAAAGGGACAATATGCCTCTGCGGCAGATTGACCACTGAAACGTGTACGCAACATGGGAAGGACAAGCGTGGATCTACTTACCACCATACTATAAAAATGTGCCGCAACATTTCTTAGCTGTTTCCAAGTGACTTTGTGACTGTTGCTTCAAATTTTTTTAGACTATTTTGGCTTTCTGCAATAATTCTAGTACTACGGAGCCACTGACATCTGTGGTTTGCTTCGGCTGGTTACTGTGGCTCCTGCATAGTCATAGCAAGGATCCTTGGTCACAAGGCGGACGCTGTAATGTTTTTAAAATCATGCATATTGCTCAACCAACAGCTCCTAGAGTACAGTGCTCCTATTGTTTAATTATTTTGTGAATGCAACGTGTGAGATTCCAGATCTGTTCGTAAATGGCTATGAATACGATTCCAGATGTATTTAAAGCTGTCGCCTTTTACCGTCTGATAATGCCCAACGCAGCCCCAGATATGCATCTTCTTGAGAAAAGCAATATTTCTGAAATTGGTCACATTGCTGTACCAGCTGAAAATGCATAGAACTAAGAGTTCTGTTTGCGTTTGAGATTTCAAATAAAATATCAGTTGTGACGGTTAGCCAGATTCGAAAACAGGACATTGCGTTTGAATTGTGGTAGAACATACTTATAAAACTTACATATGTTGCTGGACAAAAGCCAAAGGTAAGTTAAAAATAACTTGCAGCAAAATTTTGTAAATACATTTGACGCAGCGCAATATTGTCAAAGTAAATAAAAAATAAATTTAAACCAAATAAAAAAAACACGAAGCTACCAACTATTATCGATTTTTGCGCGCGCTTATCGATACAAGTGCTGCCGTAGTTTTGCAGTTAAGGCACTGCCAACTTGTTAAAAAGATTTTGCTCTCACGCGGCATTGCATTACGTTTGAGACGGCAAGCTAAACGAGTTTTTGACATGAACGCGTACGGAAGCGCGGCGCGCGTGTTGGCATCAAATTGCGTTACATGTTTAACTTAACATTGTTCTTTTTTTTTTTGTTTTTTTTTATTAATACGTTAAATTACGAAAATTGTAGTGAACAAATAAAGTGTGCTTATATATATAAATAATCTTAAGCTAAAGTGCAAGCGCCCAAAGTTTACAACTACAAAATATTTAACAATGCAAAACGACGCTAACAAAAGCGATAACCATTAAACGACGTTGCGATATGAAGGCGACGAAAATGATCGAACCAACAAATGTATGCCAGTTAATATCAACTATAGTTGTTGCTATTTAAATAAAATAAAGCTTGCTTTTTAAAGCAGAACACGCAAAATTCTACAACAACAAATTGCATTTTAGCTGCAGTTAAAACTACAGTTGCTTTATATACAACAATACGTACATACATCTATGTACTTGTGTTTTGTTTGTTACGACGTTTCGCTGATCTTGGCCCGTTGTTTGCCTTTTTTGTTGTAACTCGTTTTCTAAGCGTGGCGGCAGGCAGTGCGGCATAACAACAATAACGACGACAATTGGCGGTGTGTGATTCATGCAATTCAATAACAATATAAGCAACAACAACAGGCACAGTGTTTACAAAAACATAAAATATTTTAAATAAATAAATAGCAACAACTCGGCGAAAACAACAACAGAAAAAAACCGTTGACGCGTGCATCCTGCATTGAGAGCGCGAGAGATAAGCAGCAAAAAAAAATAAAACACTCACCTCAACACACATACAAATGCGCGTACTACTCAAACGGTGAGCGTAGTGCCTTATTGTATTCTAGTGTTGTATTTGTTGTTGTCGGTGGTTGGTTGTTGGTGATTATACGCCGCGCCGTGTGTACAGCTGTCAAGTGCGCAGCCGCAGCCGACGTCACAGTCGCAGTCGCTGCGAGAGCAAGTCCTTTTTTTGTTACATATGCGTCATCTCGCTTGCACCCACGCCAAAGCCGCACTACTGCAATGCATTAACAATAGAGTAGACAAGCATGCAGCAGCAGCAGCAGCTGCACTTGGTTGTTGTTGGTATTATAGAAGATGATGCCAAAGCCAAAGCCAAACAACAGCAATAGTAACAACAACAACAACAACGACTGTAAACACGACAGTAGCAGTAACAACAAAAACAACGTGCATTAAAGCAGACAAGCCAAAATTACAAAAGTTAGTTATAAGCAACAACAACAACAACAACGAATATCGTGCGGCTTTTAATAAACATTCCAACGTGGTTAAAAAATTTTGTTTGTTTATTTCATTTTTTTTTTTTTTGTTGTTGCTTGATTTATTGGCTATGTGCAAAAAGTGCATTATAATTATAATTAATAAAAATTAAACACTGTGTTAAATAGAAAGTGCTGACAAAAACAACAACAACATTAACGTCATGAAGGTAACCGTCTGTTTTGGCGATGTACGCATTTTGGTGCCCTGCGGTTCCGGCGAACTATTAGTACGGGATTTAATTATAGAGGCCACGCGTCGCTATAAAAAGGCAGCCGGCAAGGTAAGTGTATTAAATAACTAATATATACATATATATGTATACCTATATACAATGTATATTATACGTACATATGTAGATAAATTACAAGTGAAGCGCAACCCCTGCCACACTCGACCCAAAAAGGTAACAAATGCCGCTTGAGAGCGGAAATGCTGCACTTGAACATAATTGCCCACAAAATATTTTGTATTTAAAAAGGGACATAGGAGCGCCCAAAGCGCCATGAAGATGAAGTTTTGTATCTGTTCCTATAGTAACTAGTTGGAAATTCGTTTCTAATGTTCAGTTCACTATAGAGTGAACTATTTACACGGCGCTAATGTAGGAATGAAAATTTACTTGGACTCCCATTGGGAATAGTTTTCAACTCCAAATTCGAGATCTCTTAGTATACAAATGCTTAATTGCATAAAATTTCCATTAGGTATGGCCTACCTGTCAATGTGTTCTTGCTTTTGAATTTTTTAAAGCGACAAAAACTGTTCGAATAATTGCATTGAAAACCATTTGTAGGCAATTTAGTTTTGAGAACTAAAGTTATAGTTTTTTAACTTTCAAAACAACTTAAACTAAACAATAATAGATTATGTAAAACGCGCACAATGCACTGTTCTAAATAAAAACACAAACGCAAGGTGATCATGTGACGTCACGTGCTCAAAAGCTTCTATCTGTGCAATGCAACTACTTTCGGCTTTACTTTATATGCCGCGAATGTTCTTTTTTGAACCTGTCCGCAACTACTTACATTCAAAGCAGTTCAAATTAATGCTAGTACAATAATTTCATTCAGGGTTCCAACAGCATAAGAATGTGCCATCATATGATGGGTCGGGTCTTCTGGCACATAGGTAAAATATTTGAATAATGATAACCGCAGCTCATAAAAACCGAAAACGAAAACGTAACATATAAGCAAATGGAAAGACAACAGCGAGATAACAACAACAAACAAATCAAAAGACGAGTTCAGAAAGCAATACAAAAATAAAACCAACACTAAGACAAACAACAGGCAGTAACATAAGCATAATGAGACGAGGGGGGAGAAACAACGGCAACGATGATGATGGAAACCGAAGAAGACAAACCCAACCAAAGAACACATTTCTTGAACTCATTTGAACCCGTTGAAATATATATGTATAGTTTATATCTGTATTTCTTTTTTTGGGGGTTAAGCTAAATTAAGGTAGGGCTGGGTTTTCTGATCACACAGGTACAAGGTGCAAGGCATTAAGGCACTCTGCCACTCCACAAAATAGATGCATCATCTTGTAATTAATCAAAAATCAAGCAGAGCGCAAGCAACAGGAAAATGTTAATTTAGTTTTAGTTTTTTTTTTTCTTTTTTTTCTACTCTTTCTTCAAACTTCTATGCACTTATGTTTAACAATTTTCCAAGGAAAATCAATTTTATTTTGTAAGGTTTTGAAGTTGACCGACCCCGTCAAGTTTCTTTTTGTTTTTTTGGTTTTCTTTTTTTTTTCTTTTTGTATTTAATCAAGTCATTATGTATGTAGATTTAAAATTTGAAATTTGACTTGGCATTTCCGTTGTTAAAATTTTAAGTGTTGCCAAAGTTTTGCTTGAATACTTTGGCTTGGCTTTTTTTTTTCTTTTTTTTTTTTTGATGCTGCAGCTGCAACGTGTGAATATTTTTTGCGGTTTGGCTCCAATTGTGTATGAAAAGAAAAAAAAATTAAAACCAGTGGAGCTGTCAACAATCGGCACGACTCGACTCTTATATGCTCTGCACGCTCGACAAAACGCAACATCTTATAGATTATGTTTGTGATCGATTGTGTTTGGGCGAAATTCGATAAATTCCATCAGACTTGAGCATTTAACATAAGTCTTCTAGAGCTCGAGTTGTTGGACAGACAGCCATACGGTCGGACCAGATCTTTTTTGTGTTCGTTTTCGTCTAGGCCCATTTGATGTTTGAACACAGAACAACAACTTGAAACAAAGCCCAGCCCCAAAATGTTTAATTTTACGCCTCTTTATAAAAAACTAAAAATTTTGTTGCAAAAAAATGAAAATTTTAAAACTAATATTAATTTAAAAAAAAAAGATGGCGTACGTTAAAGTCGGGCGCGGACGACTTTGGGATACCCTGTACCACTGCTTGCAATAAAATCCAGTAAATTGCTTAAGAACACCAAAAGACATTCGATTGCCAAATTAGATTAAGATACCTTCATAAACAACCAAAAACAGACGAATTTTTAACCAAAAATGTTTTTTTGACCGATCGTTCCTATGGGAGGTATATGGTATAGTCAACCGATTTTGATCAAATTTGCTGCAGTGCTTGGGTACTCTAAAAAACTTCTGAATGCCAAATTTGGTTATAATATATTCACAAACAAACGAAACACAACGAATTTTGTACAAAAAACGATTTTTTGACCGATTGCTCCTATGTTAGCTATATGATATAGTCAACCGATTTTGATCAAATTTGGTACAGTGTTGAAGATCTCTAAAAAACTTTCGAATGCCAAATTTGGTTACAATATCTTCACAAACAAACGAAACACAGCGAATTTTGTAGAAAAAACGTTTTTTTGACCGATTGGTCCTATGGGAGCTATATGATATAGTCAACCGATTTTGATCAAATTTGGTACAGTGTTGAAGATCTCTAAAAAACATTCGAATGCCAAATTTGGTTACAATATCTTCACAAACAAACGAAACACAGCGAATTTTGTAGAAAAAACGTTTTTTTGACCGATTGGTCCAATGGGAGCTATATGATATAGTCAACCGATTTTGATCAAATTTGGTATAGTGCTTGGGAACTCTAAAAAACTTCATAATGCCAAATTTGGTTACAATTTCTTCACAAACAAATGAAACACAACGAATTTTGTACAAAAAACAAATTTTCGACCGATCGATCCTATGGGACCTATATGATATAGTCAACCGATTTTGATAAAATTTGGTACAGTGCTGGGGGTTTCTAAAAAACTTCGGATTGCCCAATTTGGTTATGATATCTTCATAAGCAAACGAATTATCCATCTAAAACTTTTGGTTTTTTTCGAGGTCCTCTGAAACACTCCTATGGGAGCTATATAATGTAGTCCCGATATCAAAAAAATAAAATAAATTTGTCTCCTATGGATTAATAAGGGATTGGTTGCTCTAGCTCTTACCATCTCTGAGATCTAGGCGTTCATACGGACGGACGGACAGACGGACATGGGTATATCGACTTCTCTAGTCACTCTGATCATACTTTAGGTAACTTTGGGGGGTCTCCGACTTCTCCTTCTGTACGTTACATACATTTTCGGCTTGCACAAACACAATATACCCTTTGTACCATACGGTACAGGGTATAAAAAGGGAATACCAAAAATTATAAAATGATAAACCAGAAAAGACGATATTTAAAGCCTTTTTTACCGGTTGCCAAAGTTTTAATTATTGTCACAAATTGTCTATAGTATATTTCCCGATGTAAAGAAATCTACGCAATCCAACTTTCCGTTCTTCGAATCAATCCATTAAGCTATTCTCTTCAAAGAGTCACTCTTCTTAGCGCTGGTTGTGAATAAGCAGAATTTGCTGAAATAGAAAAAATATTCATTTTAACGTATACAATACAATCTCAATAATCCGGACAATTAGTGTTCAGCCAATATCCGAAATATCGAATTGTTCGGATTACCGAGAAATGACATAAGAAATAAAATAACTACAAACTTCATTAATTTATTTTAATTTGTAACAATAGTTACGAGTTATTATATTATGAATATTTAAAAAAAAATTGAATGTGACGAAGCTTGACTTGATTTAGTTTTTTTTGAGGCCATGTCTCGCATGCTGACTAGTTTTAAAATATACCCTTCATTAAATTCTTGTTCTGCTCCATATTTTTCAAATGCTTTTATAGCATCGGAATGAAGAATTTGGAAATGCGTATCGTTGATTTCTTCTTCATCAAACTCTTTCTCAACAAAGTAGTAGTAGTAGTTTCCGAACTGTAATATAGAAACTAAAAAAATATATATTATTTTAATAAATAAGCAGACTTCAAGCAGCCTTTTAAAAATTGCATAAAATTTAAGATTTTTACATTTTGTACGCTTTTAATTGTTTCGACATAAGATTAAAAACTTAGTATTAGTTTGAAGATTGATTTTTATTACACAAAAATTTTGTGTAAGGTTGCGATGGGTGGAGATCCAGATTAGCCAAGCCTGCACAATACACGTCTTATGCTTGAAATCATTCACTTGGTAAAAATTTAAATAACTAGTTTCTATACTAAGTTGCTCTGCCTATTTGTTTTTAAAAATGAAGAATTACATTGTTTTCTCCATAATCTCCGACTTCTCTCTACTATTTTTGGGCATAGGTATAGTCTCAAATCATGACGTTGCCAACGCCATTTTTATACCCTTTACCTGTAAGCCTGTAAGTGAGTGTGTGCAACTTAGAGAAGGTTAATCCAAAGCAGTGGTGGGCAGTCTCTCATTTTACATAACTCGCGAGGCTATTGCACCAAAATCTGCCGCAGCGCAGTCGGCTCATGCACGGTACAATCTCTCTCTCGTTTTTGCTTGAGTGCGGTTCTTTCTCTCTCGTGCGCTTTTGCTTACTGCGCTGCTTACTCACACAAATATAGGTTTGTTTGTATGAGTTTTGCCCAACACTGATCCAAAGTTACGCAAAGTACGATCAGGGTGACTAGAGTAGTTGTCCGTATGAACGTCTAGATCTCACCCAAATTTCGAGTTAGATACCTTGTTATGTGACGGGAAATAACTTTATTTTATTTTATCATAACCAAGTTTTTTTTAGAGTTCCCAAGCACTTTGTCAAATTTTATTAAAATCTTTTGAATATATCTGGACCTCATAGAAGCGATAAGTTATAAATATGCTTTTAGGGCATAATTCGTTTATTTACATTTGTTAATGAAGATGTCGTAACCAAATTCGATATAGGATATCTCAAAATGAGAAATTTGCTCATATCTTCAAAAGGTATTTAGCTATTTTAATTTTTTTTGAGCTCTTTTGGGATGCAGTCTTTTTTCCCCTACGAGCCCCGTTCGCAATTCTATTGTGACATGGCTCTCATCCATCTCTTCTTCACAAATTTCTCTGCATTATCTACTAATATACCCCTTACTTTTTGAATACAGGGTATAACAAAAACAAAACAAAAAAAAAAAAGAAATAAATAAAAACTGTGTCAGCTCCAATTAAATGCATATACGATATACTACACTCCGATAAGACAAGACGCTTTCCATTTCGCGATCACGTGTGTCTTGGCTCTCTTGCTGTTGTTGCTGTTGGCTATTTGACTGAGTCTGGCTATAAGGCCTGGAATCTTGGCTCTTGGCTCGACTTTGCTAATTATGCAATTTAATGCTCAAAACAGCACACAAATTGCAACATTGGCAAAAATTGTGCCTCAGTAGAATTTGAAATTCTTTATTGTGTTGTGTTGTGCTGCTGATGATGTTGTTAGTCAGTATTTTTCAGCTCTATATACATAGTACATGCATATAGTATATATGCATATGTACATATCTTTGGGTCAGCTTGATATCTTTGTCAGTTGACGAGCATGATTCAATAAATAAATATATACGTCGTCATATAATATACATACCTACATGATTAATATAATAACAAATGAATTCAATTTACGGTCTACGCCTTTGTTTTGTGCTCAGCAGTGGGGGCGTACTCTTAATGTACTCTGCACATGAGAAGCAGTCTTATCGGTAAGTCCAGCAAGCGACTTCAGGAGTCACGTTTGAAAAACTATGCGAAAAAACTGACTCAACAGTCCAGCAAATTATTGACTAGTTTTTAACTGAAAGTTACAACTGTAACTAAAAGTCAAGCAGTGGTTAGCTAAAAAACTGCTTTAAAAAAATCTTTTAGTGGCCTAGTTAAATTTAAACTAGAAAAGTTAAGCCAACGATTGTACAGAACTGTCTTTAAAAATATTTTATGAAAGATTTTGGCAAAGGTTTCAATCTGGTCTTTATAGAATTAAGGAGAAGCCAGAACTGTCCTCAAGAGCGTTGATTATCTTTTATTAAAGAGAGATTTCTAATGATAATAATTAAGTGCTGGGCAGTCTCTCAATTTACATAACTCGCGAGGCTATTGCACCAAAATCTACCGCAGCGCAGTCGGCTCATGTACGGTCCAAGTGTGTGAAATCTCTCGCTCGTTTTTGCTTAACTGCGGTTCTTGCTCTCTCGTGCGCTTTTGCTTACTGCGCTGTTTACTCACACAAAGAAATGTTTGTTGGTATGAGTTTTGCCCATCACTAGATTCTAGTCTTTAAAAGATTAAGATAAATCAGAACTCAATAGTTTTTTAATTTTCGCACTAGTTTTAACTAGAAATTCCTTAATTTTTCACCAACACAATTTTTGTTTAAATTTTTCCAACTGCAATATCTTGCTTTAAATCTTGATAGATAAGCTTAGTACATCATCTAGAACATCGACTTAATAGGATGTTCCCAAAATGTTTTAAAAATGTATTTTTGGACCTCCTAACTTCATTTAAAAAGGGGAAATTTGAATTGCTTGCTGCTAAATGAGAGCAAATACAGTATCTCGGCTTGAAAATGGTTTATATTTTAGAATCCATGCAAAGTTTTTCATTTTTTGTTGATGAGCTCCATTTAAAATTGTAACTTTATTAATATTGCTTGGAGTATGTTACAAGTTGTTTGAAAAATAAAGTATCTCGAGTTCAAAATTAGTAATTTGTTTTAAAGAATACAAAAATTATCAATCAATTGGTGAAATAGAACATAAATAAAATAAAATCGATTTTGCTAAATTTCAAATACGATTTATTCATATTTCAAAAGAATGCGTATCTCCAGTTACAAATTATTACTTTATAATTAAGTAGTAGAAAATCATCGATCAATTCTTGAACTAGGTTATAAAAAAAAAAAAAAAAAATTAATATATGCAAACCAATTTAACAATATTTCAGGAGAATATAGATTTTTATTTGAATATCGTAATGCCGATTTTTGTATATTTATTGTATAAAGGCACACTCAGAAACAGAAATGTTGAGCTATCGGAAATGCCAATAACTATACAACAGCGAAAACGTGAAGCCTTGCACCTGGCTTACCTATATCCAGTTGTTGGGTTCTATGAAGTATCAAATAGCATCAGTTACTTGAAATCGTAATTAATTTTTATCCCTCTTAATAATAGTTTAAAGCGGATAGTTTTTGTTTATTTTTCTGTTTGAAATGATAAATTCAGAAGGACACCTCGAATCGTAGACAAACCCATTTGGTAATCATTTTCAAAGTACAGCCATAAATAGTGCTCGAAAAAAATTTCGTTACACAGAAATTCCTTAAAGGCTGACCTTAAGAGCAGTCTCTCTGAAAAACTTTTTTGAAAGAAGTTCTTTGTAGGAAAGTTCGACTCTAATTTTCATTATCATACAACTTGGCTGTTTATCGATTGCATCGTGATTGTTTTAATTTTTCGATAAACAATCAAATTTTACAACCAATCACAGCATGGTGGCTAAAGTAGAAACAATTTCTATTATTATTTAGCTACAATCGTTTGAGCTAAAAGAGTATTTAGTTGTCATTGTGATAAATTTACCTTTATCTGTTGGTTTTGTATACGCTGCTTATCGCCTGTAAGCCAGGGGCGTGCAAAATTGCCCATTTCTGTCTATCTGTTTAAGCTCACTATGTATGTATATATCTGCATATATATTTTCATTTATTTATTTTTTTTACTTTGTGGGCGCAGTAAGAGTCATAGCAAACGAAATTCATTGAGCATTTACTATACACAAAAGTATACACTAAGTATATACTCTATACACAAAGAACCCAACTTGAAGAGCTTGGCTTAGATTCTATTCATAGTATATAAAAAGATTTCGCAGAATCGATAAACTATGCCAGCTCGCAGGATTATCTAAAAGCTTGATAAGTTTCTTCAAAGACTTACTAAAAGAATATTCCTTTTTTTTTTTCGCTCTTGGGTAGATCATCCCAAACCCTAGAAAAATAATTATAACAGATAACATCATAAATGTTGTTTCAGCACATTTTTAATGCTCAGCGCTCTCTCGGCAAAAGAGTTTTCAGAGTATCTCAACGTTTTAAGCACTCTTAACCATTTGAGGCATTCTTACTTGGTCTTTTCTTTTTTTTTTTATTATTAATCTCTTTTGGTAGCAGACAGCCGTTGTGAATTTAAATTCATGCCCCACACGGCACAAAGCGACTGAAAACCTGTTTTGCACAATTTGTAAATTGTTTAGTCATAAAAAAAAATAAATACAAAAAAAAAACGAAAAATACTTCAAAGAAATATTTCAACGTCTACGACGTTTACCGCCGACCAAGGGGAAAAATATGTGCAGTTCAAATTTGAAAATTTTTGCATGTTAATTGTAGCGTTTTTTCACAAAAAAAACAACAAAAAAAACGCTCTAATTGTTTGGCGCTAAGTTTGCATTTTCAATAATTAAAACAAATTGTGCATACTTAGCAGCTTCGTGAGATTTATGTGAAACCAAGGAAAGTAAAAGAGTACAAGTGTGGATAACACGAAATGTGCAAATAGTTCAAGAGCAAAAAAGGGTAGCACTGAAACAGGCCTGAGGAATGAAGCTAGCTATAATCTTTCGTATTTAATTGGCTCTACTCAGCCATGAGTAGGCAGTCCAAACTATTCTCAAGTCTGGTTTCTTCGTATGCTGCAGGCATCTGCTGATGTCTTTATGACACGAACTTTTGGAATGATAATAGACTGCTCTCCAATTTCTACAGCAAAAATGTGCAACCATATTAGGCGCATACCAAACAGATACCAATATTAGCATTAAAACTAGATCATCTCGATTTGGGGAAAGACAGTTTTGTGGTTCGTAGGATACATACTTAAAAACTACAGCTTCACTACTGTAGACAGCTTTGCTGCGGGAAAAAACTGGCCCAGCTCAAGTTGAAGACTCCATCGCAGAAGGTCAAATCTTATCACATATAAAGGGTCATCAATCTTGAGGTTTTTTTTTAAAAATAAAAAAAAACAAAAATTTCAAATGAATCGGAAAATCTTTATTATCAATAGAAAGAACCGTTCTTGCCATTCACTTTTTAAAAATAATCCCTTTCAAATGTTGGCCGCATCTTGTACAAGCGGAGGCTCCAATTTTCGATGACGGCGGTATCTCGCGAATAACACGGGTTATGTTGGCCTCTAATGCTTCAATCGTAGCTGGATTATAGACAAACACTTTAGACTCCATGTAGCCCCAAAGAAAAAAGTCTAACGGTGTGATATCACACGATCTTGGTGGCCAATTCAAATTAATTGTTCCCCGAATTGGTTCCTCAATATGTCCATTGTATCACGGGCTGTGTGGCAATTAGCGCCGTCGTGTTGGAACCAAATGTCGTCGAGATCTCGAGCTTCAATTTCACGTAGCAAATAATTCGTTATCATGGTGCGATAACGGCGTCATTTTTGAAGAAATATGGACCGACGATGCCACCGGCCCATAAACTACGCGCTGGACAAGGTCTTGTCGGTCGAGTGTCATCCAATAATGAATATTGGGTCTCAAATTTGTTGATGCTATGGCGTATAGTGGTCTCAGTAGGTCGATTATGGCGACCGCAATATGGCCTAAGCGTGCTAAAAAATCATTCTTTACAGAACGCGAAGTTTCGTAATATAATTGTACGATTTGTAAACGTTTTTCGGGTGTAAGTTTTTGCATGATGAAATGGCAATGAAAACTGAATCGTGGTTTATCAAAAAAATCTCAAGATTGATGACCCTTTATAAGTTAGGTCAATATAGTACCTTTGTTTCTTAAGTTTTTTATCGTTACTTTAATTTTTTGGTCTAGTTTTTTGATTGATTGTATATATCAGGAGCGGATACAGTATTTGGTCATAGGGGGTTTTTTCGGTGTATATAAATATCAGAGGTCGCTAAAAACTGTCAACCCATTTTTCAAACTTTTGGAGGGGTCCGGAACCGAAAACCACCCTGTGGATCCGCCACTGATATAAGCCTATGTATGCATATCGACAAAGGCGGCTCCTGGGGGTTCTGAGGCCCATCGAAATATCTATTTATTTATTTATTTGTTTTTTTATTTATTTATTTATTTGAGGGGTACAACTACGTACAGTTGACATTATATTATAAAAAAGTACATATAATTTATTTAGAAAAGAAAATAGAGCGAGGGAATTGATATGAACTAATCCGCGTCTCTAGCCCGATGGGTGAACTTTTTAATGATATGCACCAACTCACATCAAGAACTGGCCAGAAACTTGGATTTACAATATTAAAGTTGAAAAAAGGAAGCAAGATAAAAATTAAACATTATATCGCAAAAAAAGCCAATGGATCACCATTGACCAAGTGGGTGACTCATAATATAGGATTGGTCAAGGATGCTCGAAGTGGCAAGTCAAGGTGACTTAAGATAGAAGAAGTGATAGATTGAATAGACCGTTCGAAAGAGAGGAAATTGTAAAAGTTATTATAGTTAGAGCATAAGACACGGAAAGGGTCGTGCAAAGCATAATTAGATCTACAAAATTGTAAGGCTAAGGATCGAAAATTACGAGTTACTCTGGATGGTATGACCAAAGTAACTTTGCTAAGGAGTACATTGGAATCGATAAGACCGAGTAACAGTTTATGCAAGAATAAAACGCCGTGGCATGTTCTGCGATGATTTAAGGAAGGCAATTTTATAAGGCGAAGTCTATCAGAATATGGCGGCAGTTGGATATTTGGGTCCCAGTTTAAGCCACGAAGTGCAAAAAGGAGAAATTGCTTTTGTACGGACTCAATCATGTCCTGATAAAGGTGGTATTGAGGGCTCCAAACGCAGGAACAATATTCCAAAATTGGACGGACGAGAGAAATATAAAGAAGTTTGGTTGTGTAAGGGTCGTTAAACTCTTTAGACCAACGCTTAATAAAAGCAAGAACACCTCTAGCCTTATTCACGATGTTGCAAATATGGTTATTAAATTTAAGGATATGATCAAACAAAACACCAAGGTCAGACACACTCTTGATGCGTTCTAAGGTAGAAGATTCTAAAGAGTAAGTAGCCAAATAAATCTAAATCTTAATAAAAATAATGTAATTGGGAGGGCGGCACTGCGACCCTGAGGTTTTTTTTGCGCTCCCTACTAGCCCAATAGGTTCATAGCCAATACAATTCCCGAAATAAACTTCATTAGCTGGGATGGTTCTAGTCGGGTGACATCGAAAGGAGGATTCTGGCAAGAGCATCACACTCAGTAAATATGGATTTTTCTAAACCCCACAGAAGCTACAGATGCTAGAATCTGTAATACTTTGGGAGTTTTTCTTAACCCCATTTAAATCATAGCATCAGTTGAGTTGTTAAGCCTGTCATACGCCAGCCGTGTGAATCTGAATCTTTTCTCTTGTAATATTAGATTTTTGGTGCCCAAGGGCAAAAAGTCTCAGGCCCTATTAAGAGTATTCTAACTATATGTACTGAGATCCGTCTAAGAGAAAATCGCATTCCACTGTCTTAGATGGGTTAATTTGGCTCTGGCTTACTGAACCAATTTTGAAGTTATTTTCAATTCTGATCCCTCTCTTGTCCTTCTATTTTTTTAGCCAGGTTGATATCGACACATTGTCTTATAGCACTTACTTCTGCTTGAAATATGATGCCCACGGATTCTGAGAGTCGTGTTATTAGTCCTGCGACTCCCAAGCCAGTGCCAATGTGGTATTTCACTCCTCAAGTGTGAACTGAGAGTCTAACAAAATTAAAACAATATTTTATAAAGCACTTTTGTGAGTCTTTACTATGTCTAGGGTTATTGCACTGTACAGGTGCGCTTAAAAATTCATAGTTTTTAAAATATATTATCTAAAACTTGTAATGCTATCCCATTAGTTCCGTAATGCACCATTTTAGACTTTGTTTTCATTAAATAGTCCAGCAAACTATATACTGACGCTGACTACTTTGCACTTGTCTTACCCACACACAGTTTCTCTATACATTATTTCCAAGCCAATTATAACTATGGGTTGTAACCATTTCGTACGGTTTCGCGTAAAAATAATATTTCTACGACCCCGGACGGACTGACTGTTTGACGCCTTAAGCTATCAATAGTTGACAGCATTGAGAGTGCAACAAAAATGGAACGCGGTGGCAACTTTGGCATGGGCGATGAAAAAAAATCAATTGCGTTTTAATTTTTTTTTTTTTTGCGCCCACCTTGGCTAACTTGTATGCATATAAGTACATAGGCGTACATATACACAGGTAAATATAGCTGGGGTTGGCTTTGAGCCAACATTCGTTGTTGTCATAACAACAGAACAACTAACAAATGGATATATACAAGTCCACTTATACATATGTTACATACTATATTTGAAACTACTTTTGTGTAAATAAATATTTGACTGGGGCTGTACCGCTTAGGGGAGGGAGATGGGAGCTCTGGAATTTCAACATTGGAAAGTCTATTTCTTATGTTCGCTACAAGTAATATGCGTGCCACAAATGTGGCATTAGTTTGTTTTACTTGGGTCTTATGGGGGCCATTGGAACTCTAGAATGTTTACATACTTTAGCTCGCTTCAAGGTTTTACCTACTTGGCCCATAGCTTTTAAGACCTTAACTCAGTATGTTTTAACACAGTAGGATCTTACAAATAGTCTGCCCACTATTTATAAGCTAATAAAGGTATTTCTGTAATTTCCTATGCCCTTTTTAATAGCTAATGATAAGAAAAAGTACATAACCGTTTGGAACAGCTGTTATCACTTTCCCGATAACAAGCAAACATTTTTGGCAAGCATTAAGATGCTCTTTTGTAATACTAGGGCGTATTTCTGAAATAATAATAATTAAGTGGTTAAAATATTAGTAGATTGTGGGTCTAAGTTATACAACGCATCCTACTACCCGACAAGTGACGGGGTCTAGCAACTATGCATGAGTCTGTATACAGGCGTTCATATGACCACAAAGAGAATCAGTTCAGTGACCAAGTCGAAAACTTCAATTACACTTTACGCAAGTTCTTTACGTTTTGAAATTCGCTTGTAGTTCGTTTTACTAAAGCTTCACTGTAACTCCAATACAATAATATATAGTGTGTAACCAGCTGAAAGCAGTTTGCAGTTAACGGCCAATGCCTAATAGCTACTGTCTGACCGATATACCCACGCCTTAACGTATGTGCATACTTATGGGTAATGTCTATAATCATATACTACGAGTGTATGTAAGTTGAGTTCGGTCTTGGCATTTAATTTCGCGTTGATATTTTGTTTGTAGACCGTCCCTGGCCCTGGTCTCGTTGCGTTAACCAATTCATGCTGACCAAATTTGGTATGAATTTCAATTGAATTAGATGCCTTATGGTCTCGTTTGTTGCTTGTTTTATCGATTTAATTAAAAGAAATTTTAACGACTACTTGAATTACTTTTGAAAAACCTACACATATATGTAGTAGAGAAATGAGCTGGATTCAAAAAGAGAACGTTCATATTGAGGTTGTTAAGAGTAAGAGTAGGTAGCGGCTAGAAGCCAGCCGTAGGATAATAATAGATTGCCAGTTTGGGTTACTCGGAGCATTTGTGCTCTAGGGTAGCAGTTGGCTTTTCAGTTTGTGGTGAAGCATGTAAGGCTTACGAAAACTTATTTTTCTGAGAAAACGCACGAACGAAAAGCAATAGAACTAGCGGCAAGTGGGTGGGGTGCATTCGGAAAAATTTTTTCGTAGATTTTTTGGAGTGACAAAATTGAAAGTTTTGTCGTTCAGGCCATTGAATAAGCTAAATTGTGTAAAAATTTCAGATCGATACGAAAATTTTTGGCAGGTGGATTGATCTCCGAGCAAAAAATGCCAAATTCGCGATTTTCGATTTTTTTTGCAGTGCATCCGGAAGTGTCAAAAAATGATAAAAACCGACATAAACTTTCATCGCAAACATTTTTGGTAAAAAAAAAGGTTGAAATGAATGAATGTGAAATAAAAATAATTGTTGCCTAGTGAAATGGCCTGAAAAAATGTTTTTTTTTAAAAAACATGGAAATCGTCTAAAAATACGTCCGATTTTATTCTTAATCGTTGCAATTTTCACATCTGAAACTGCTAGAGAAGCTGACGTATTTCTGGTGGAATGTACGGTCACATGTGGCGCAATGTATTGTGTTCTCGGCATTTTGACACAAAAATAATTGAAATTCGTGCTGAAATTATATTCAAAATAATTATTTGGTTCATACATACACTTCCGGATTCACCCCAAATCGACATTTTCGAAACGGAGTAGCGTCATTCTGGCGGCTTGCAAAAATCGCAACGAACCCTTCAGCATTTTTTAAGTATAGAGTTTAAATAATATTATGGACTTGCATTTGATTTTACTCGAGAAAATGTTGAAATTTTAGCGACACAAAAACTTAAAATAAAACTGTCAAGGTAGCAATTTTTTTTAGAAAAATTATACTGAACAGAAAAACTCGAGTCGGAGTACCACCGTCGGTCATGACGTTTATTTGACACTTGGTTTCATAGTCAAATGTCAAGGATGCGTTTCCGGATTCACCCCACTTCCGAATTCACTCTCTTTGAAAGTTCTGTCAGCCAATTGAGCTTAGTACTGTAGTGCTAGGTTATCTTTTTTAGATATTACGTACGTAATACAGTACGGCAGTACGTCAGACTTTTTGAGAATTTTTCTTTTTAAAAAAATTTAATTTGCTTTTCAAAGTTCTTAAGATGGTGGACTCTAAAAAACCCTAGTGCCGGTGTCGGCAAACTTTAAAACAGTCTTTTAATAATAAGCTATATTTATGTTTATATATGGTTTTCTTTCGGTGATCTGCTGTTCAGAGGTTGCCGACTTCTCTCATTTTATGCCTTGAGTTGGCCAAGAGTATTACAGCTAAAAGAAAGCCTGGCAGACCATAAATTGTTTCTACTAAAATGGTCAGTATCTGCAAAGGTTGTGTTTGTCCGGTAGTCTGTATGAACAGCTAGATCTCGGAGATCAGATCATCGTACGCATGAAAATACTGTTGAGATTCATTTGATAAGGAATAAAAACCATTTGGTTCCAACTTGGGGCAGCTATAGACATAAGTACAAGCAAAACTATGTCTTGTGAAAAATATTATTTAAGATTTAGGAATAAATCTTTTAACTTCAGACCAAATTCCTTATATCAAGCATGTTGTGATTTTCACCCAATTCTGTATTACACTGTTTTGAAATAACACGGCCTATCAAAATTTTTTGTAACATAATTTCATTCGATGCTGCTTGAAATTTTAAAGAAAAATATTTTTATTAAGCTAATCTTTTAGAAATTTTGTTGGGGAAATTGCTTTTCTAATTTATTTTCATAGCAAAATGCGCACACGACGTTCAGGTTCCCACGCTGACTCTGTATTTAATTTCGAATTATATATTTACATCGTTATCACTAAATATATAGGTAACATCGTAATATGATATTATCGATATGCGTTAAAAGCCTGCCAGCCAACGTCCCGCCCAAGAAGTTTTTCTTGAATATGGTATGGCATCCTTAGCTTTTTTAGGAAAGTGTTTGAAAACTTGTTTAAAATATATTTCTGCTGGGTCTTCTAAAGAAAGAAGTGTAATAAAAAGCTTTTCAATTTAAGCGAATCACAATTACATGAACCGATTAATATTTGTCATATAATTTGCCGTATACGTTATTTCTAAAAAAAAAGTTATTTTGGGATTATCAAGAGTACAACCAAAAATTTAAAGAATTGAAATCTGTAAAAGTTCTCTAATCTACTAAATTTTTTGAAGTTAAGTTTAAGCTTTAAGTAAACCGTCAGAAATCGTAACTTTGGTAACGGACAGTTTGGAGGCTATACGCATGTAATGTTTTTTGTTTTCGTGATCTACAAATAATGTATGATTCATGCGTCGCAAGCTTCTTGACAAATCTGGGGAATGCGCTCGTAAGAGTATTAAAGAAAAAAAAAAAAAAAAATATGTCTTGCCTATTATGGTCAACAATTGCTTGGCATTTGCATGCCAACACGATTGCACGATTCTATAGCATTGATGGCTAAGAGCCCAACCCGTAGGCCCCAACTCAAAACATAACTGCCAGTTGTCCAGTTTCATGCGCAGCTCCAGAGAAAGATAGCGTAGGAAAGAGTGAGACCGGCCACATTTGGATACTGTCACTCACTGCTCGCACACATTCACATTCATGTTGACATTCATTCACTGCGGTTTCTTTCGTATTCAAACATTTATTGTTGCACTAATTGAGTATCCATTTTGGTCGTCAGTGTGTGCGTGTGTGCGTGAATGATGTGTCACGCACACACGTGTCTAACAACAATGCGTGAATGCATTCATTTGTTTTGTTTGTTTGTATTGGTGCGGCTGCATTTCTGGCTTACAAATGTTGCATGCATTTTTTTTTTATTAACAACACGAGGGCAGTTTGATAAGTCAGTGAGTAAACTATATATCTTATGCTTTTCTGGACATGGTCTCGTTTTAGCTTAGGTTACCTAGATCCGCAAGAGACCGTGAGACAGGTAATCTACAAACAGGCATTTTTTTTCATTAATAATCTCCTTCTATGATTCTTAGCTTGGATTGGATTGAGCAACCTCTAAAATATATGTTATAATAATAAACATCTTTGCACACCAAGACTCGAAACACTAAAACGTATAATATTGATCCAACTGGTCTTCAATCAAAGCAGTCCACCAATTTGACTATATCTTGGTCTCTGGAGAATCTATGCTTAGTGCCAGTTTGCAAGACCGTGCAGAAACTTGTTTGAATTGCGTTTAAACATTGTCAAATTGCCTTTGTCTGCTATGACTAGATTCACAGACTTAACAAGCTGCCCTCGTACGTTTTGTGTACAAACACCTTTGTGGCATTTTGGAGCAGCTGGACCCTTTTACAGGATTCTCATTTTGACACGTTAATTAAATGTACATTTGCTTTATTGGGTTAGGCCAACTTGCTGTTGGATATTTTTGGGTGCACTTAAATGGATTGGTTTGACTTGTGCCTATTTTGGTGTCGGTCGGCTTGGGGGAGTTAGTTTGAGGAATCATATTATGCGCACCCTTATGCAGTTGATTATTTGCGTGTCATATAGTCATCTATTCCATTGCTTGCATTTTGTTAAAAGTTGCAGGCGCCTGACACACGGCGGCACGGTACAGTCAACACAAGTTGAGACTACTGTAGTAATAACAACCACTATGGTTAGGTATAAGGTTGTCATGACAATATTTATATTATAGGCCGGCTTGGTAATGGACATTTTCATTATAAACAACTCAAATGCATGTTACAATTTAATGACAATCTCAACAACGGAAGTGCATGCCACGCCCACACGCTGGTTTTATTTATTTTTATAGGGCTTATTAATTATTTCGATGTTTAATCAAATGTTTTAATTTTGGGCTTGGACGCACACGCAACAACAACAACAAGAACTATGCATTTTACTAATTAATTTATCGAATATTTCTTTTTTTTTTTTTTTTTTTTTGGTTCCGACGCATTTAACATACATTCACATTTCACCCACTTGGGCATTTACATTTCGAGCTAAAGTTCAAGGTGAAATGCATAAGTTTTAGCTTTTTCTGCTATTTATAGCGTTGGCCCGCGTCCCCTGGCTATGCATCGTTGGGTTCTTTGGGTCTTGAGTCTTTGGACATGTCAAGTTTAGCGACGATAACGTTGCGGTCGATTGACTTTTATGGAGACTATTGGGTCAAGTGCAAAGCTTTTTTTTCTTCTTTGAAATATTTGATTAATTTCGGCAAATTGCAAATTAATGACTAGGCTATGAGCACAAAAAATTGCTTAATGGATGGATCTCCCTACAGCATCAAAGTTTTTACTGTTTTGATGGGTAAGAAGTTGCCGAAGACCTCACAAAGTTACTTTCAATGAGATACATATTTAATCAATTAAATTCCTACAAGGCACCTAAGGCTGAAATCAGTTTCAGTAATCAGGTCGGAATTCAGATGAGTGGGTGATTCGCCCAAACAACCCAGACTGGCCTTCAGAATCAAAGATTCTGGGAACGGCGAACTTCTTAGCCGAAAAAGGTTTCATGTCGATTTCGCAGCTGCATCCCGGAACGTCGAGGTGGCAAAGCACCAACCGGATAAGGCTGCAGTAAGCTTCGAAAGCTCCCCCTTGACCTTGCAAGCATGGGAGGCACTGCCGGCTTCGTTCTCGGGATTATAGCATCTACTGAGCGCCCTTAGCACGACAAGGTCGCAGCCACTCGAGGGAGATGAGGAGAATATAAATAATTTATATAGACACATTCGAGTAGATCTTGGAAGCAATCAGAGCTTCATATTTGGAATTTTTATATATTCAGCCAGATCAAGTTTTTTTTTTACATAATTTGCAAAATTTTAAGGGTTTTTATGTATAAAAAGATCTTTCGTGCCATAGTAAAGTAAAGAGTTTCGGATCCAGAAGTAAGAGCATGTGTGTGTGCCTAATGTTTTGTAGGTATGCTGCTTCCGAATCCCATGTCAAATAGCCTAGCAGCGTCCAAATTTGTGTTTTCTGTTTCAGTTTACTATTCTGCAACTGAAGTTAGGGTTTTGGGCGAGCTTATCAGAATATTGCTGAGTACTTACCTACAGACATTGTTTCCTTCAAACTATCTATGTACCGGACTTCATACTGCAGTTAGTTTCCGACGTCTGTGTAAAGGTGTAGCAGCACTGGAGAGCATTGGAGCCATAGTTCTCGTTGAAAATAAATTTAAAAAAATATAAAAACTCAGAAATTCTTGATATATAACGAACGTGAAATTTGTAACGCAAATTGTTAGGAAAAAAAATTTTGTTTAATTTAGATGCGACTAATGATATAGTCAATAGACTGCGCAACGACCAGCATTAACCCATATGCCAACATTTTTATAAATGCACAAATAATAGCAACCAAGTCCACTAACTGGCGAAAAAATCGGGCAAACACCAGAATGGTAAAAAGTATGAAAAGCGGCAAAAACACCACAAACAATAATCGTGCAAGTCTCATCAATATTACGAAGCCGAATAATACCAGAACGGCCAATGTTATTATAGATCCAATTATACGTGATGCGTTTTGATAGATCATCGTTGAAAGCTTCTCCAAAAAATCAGCTTCGGTGTTTTCGTTGTCGCGCGACATTTTAATTAAAATTTTATTTATTTTTTTTTGAAAATATATACTTAAATGAAAAATATATCTTGCCTGCGAAAGCAATGTAGTCAAGTGAGCAATATATACTACTATATATCTTGAGTTCTGGCAACTATGCTACTATGTTTGTAAGTGGGCACAGCTTTGCTGATTAGAAAGTCTAGGCTAAAAAATTATCGTACTGTCATATTTCAGAAATAAATTCAATTGCAAACTTTTTAATTAATCTTGAAATAAGAAGTCTCTGAAAACGTTTTATGAACCGTTTCCACCTATAGCGCTATAAGCTATAGTCAACCGATTATATAAAAGTATTGGTATAGTGAATATCTGAGACTCTAAAAAACATACGAACGCCAAATTTAATTACGCTATCTTTATAAACAAAGTTACTGTTGCCTAAAAACCAAATTGTTTACCATCTTCAAATTTTGGACGTTCAGAAACACGCGCGGACATGTCTAGTACAATTTCTTTCGTGCTCCTGAGCAGATGTCTGAGTAGATATCTGCACCAAATTTCGCGTGATTACATAGGAACGATCGGTCAAAAACAAACGTTTTCGGCATATCGTAGTAAAATTCGGCCATCTAACGTTTTTTCGAGTATCAAAGTCAGTGGCGGAAACACGGGGTGTTTCGGTAACGGACCGACCTCCACCCTCCACAAAAAAAAAAAAAAAAAATTGGTTGACAGTTGCGAGCTCTGATATATACTAGAGAGCTGCGCAAGCACTGCACAAATGTCTTGTAAGCCTTCAGATGTTATTTCAAGCATTTCATGTCTTTGGCTTGAACAAAACAAAACAAATACTACAGTGTCAAAATTGCTTGGTTAAAAACACGCAATAGAACATGAATGGAAGTAGAGCCAAACTGAACTAGAACCAAACTGAAGTAGAACATTTCAAGCATAGTAGAACGTTTTTGTTGTTGCAATGATTTTGGTGGTGGTTTTTTTGACTAGCACAAACGAAGAGAACAGGGACCTACAGTTTATAGCCGAATTCGAACGGCGGTGTCTTAAATTAATAGAGACTTTCTTAGGCAAATAGCGTCTTGAGTCTATCAAAATTCGTTTCGGCGTTCCTAGTTAGATCTATTTTTTAACTTTTCGAGATACGTTTGTCTCCGAATTACGAATGTGCTTCTTGTAGTAAAAAAAAATTAAAGTAGATAAAAAGTGGAAAACCAAAAGAGTTAGAGCAAAATTCCGTAGTTTTGTGTTATACTCTTAAATCTAGGTCATTTGTATATAAATGGACAAAACTGTACAAAGACAACAAAAGTTGTAGTCTAAAATGTGCTCATACGGCCATCATCTTTATCAAAATTCTATATTACATTCCAATTGCTCTGGCTATTCTGCTTGGAGGAACACCATATAAATCTGGAGTGAGTGAGTGACATTGTTTTGTTGATTTTTGTATATGCTTGCTTGTAATTCATAAACGGTTTAATCAGCATACGTTGCAAATAGCATTTGTGCAATATTTTAAAACGATTATTTATTATTTATTTGGCATCATCATTCGTCGCGATAAACACATTTTGTACTGAATTTATTAATACTTTACTTTTTATACTCCGTTTGTGCAAAAAAATAAAATGTGTATAATACCTGATTATACTGATTTCAATAATTTTTTTACTTGACTATAGATAATTGAAACATGGAACATGTGTTTGTCAAACTTACGGTTTGGTCGCTATTTATGCATTCATATGAACATTTTTTTATGACCGGGACCGATCAAATACATTCGGATCGCCTTTAAATTTTACAGGCGCTAAAAAGGAAACTCTTTAGGAGGTGGCGTTATTAATATCGTGAGATGTTGCAAAAATGGCCACCCTAATATACACTGTAAATAAAAGGCCAAGGACAGGTCAGTCCAACCCTTCAATGGGCAGCTTCGTCAAATTAGGTTTTACTGTAGGTTCTAGTACCGACATGGTATGCCTCATACATTTTTTTTTTTTAAATAATTCCAGACGTTACGCAATTAGATATTACGTGTCTTGAACAGCTCATAGTTACATGAGCTAATCCTTTGTTTTTTTGAGAAAAACCAACAAATTCTTTATGGTTTATTGGTTGCTGCTCTATCGGCGCATTCTGCCTTATTTATTTATTATTATATTTTACCCCTTATAACTTTTAATGGCAAAAACGTGCACAGCGTTGCGTTTCAGTTCCAAAAAAAAACAAAAAAAAAACACATTTATGCTCAAATATTCATATTGCAACAACATACAATATGGTGGTTACGGTGTCGTCTTGCAAAAACCTTAAACCCTATAAAGAATTTTGGCAAAAAAAGAGAAAAAACAAATCAAATTTAAACAAATTATGAGTCAAGTCAGACGCTTCGGTTCAGTTGTAGACAGTCTTAAGGCCGGTTCGGTTTGACTCGGATCGTTTACTTGCAATGTTTATGACGTTGAACGTTAGACGACGTTATTTTGAACCCAGCCAGATCTTTGTGCACACATCTTAACTCAGGTTAACACGTAGACACGTAGGCATGCATGTACAGTGAGACCAGAAATTTTTCAGACACTTTGAAACTTTAAATTTCTTACTTTTTGGACCAATACCTCAAGGATATTAGTTGTGGTTTTGAGAAACGCTGTTGTCATACTTTGATGTAGCAGAAGAAGAAAGGCAAAGCTGGGAGAAAGCTCCCAATAGGATTGACAAATAATTTTGGTCGTAATATCTAAAAATTCTTATTAGAGGAATTCGTTATAGAAAAATCCATCCAAATTTAGTTGTCAGCACAAATTTAAACTCTTTAATTTTATAACCTTTTAATATTTAACTTTAGGATTACAATAAAAACCATATATTTGGTTAACTTTACAGGGTGGTTTCTGTGAAAATTCCCATAGCTAAAAAATAAACTTTTCATTACGACAATTTTCCTATAAGTTACTGAGTTTTAAACGCAATACTAAAAAGTGTTTGTATACTTTGTGGACTCACTGTTTGAAGGCATATATTGAGGTATATATATGTATATCTGGCATGTACGATCGTTGACTTTATAGCGTGTACCGTTCAGATTTCGCGTTGGTCATTGCACAAAAACAACAAACAAAGTTCTCTGTAAGCATTAAACTAAAACATAAATAAATAAATAAAATTCTTGTACATAAAGTGTCACATGGGGTCACAGCTGCCCACGTTGGCCAACAACTACAACTATGTACAATACCAACAAATGACTATTTAATTGAATAAGGCAAGAGCTTTGCCAACTAACCATTTGGTGGTGGACCCTACGTCTCTGGATCTGGGGCTTAACGACCACAACCCACACTCGATTTGGTATAATGCATTTTGTCTATTGTTTTAATTAATTAATTTTTGATATATTTATCCGGTTGGAACGCTCTTCATTGTCGTTACGCCTGGACAGCGAAAATACAGAAGAATTACTTTCCGGATAGATCTAGCTATGATATGATAGGTTCTTTTTCTTTCCATCAAAGTTGATTTGTCTTGTTCGCAGGGATCATATAGAGATCATCATCACGTAATTGTTTTTTAACTTTAAGTTAAACTTTCTCTCTTCCAGATTGTAGTTTTAGATATTGGTCTCAGTAAATTTCTTAAATAACTCGCTAATCGTCATTTATTCGAAGCTGCACTCCATTAAAAAAAAGACCAGACTATTGTCAACAGTTTAGTTAGAAAGGTGCTATCCAATACCTTTTCTCCAGAACAATATGTATAAGACGATGCCCTTTAGGATACTCTACCTTCTAGTTTTGGATTTCAAAAGACTTTCGTGTTCTAGTACAGTTAAATTTACCTATAACGAATTCCTCTACCAAGAATTTTTTTACATTATGATCTTATAACGAAGTTTTGTATAACGAATTTTCTATAAAGTAACTACAATTTCTTCGGGTTTGTCCAGCTTTGGACTTATGTGGACTAACAAAAAGTTTTAAAACGATTGCGAATTGTTTGTCTCCAGTGTTTGGGATTTACTTGCCAAACTTTCTAAATAAAGTTTAGGCAGTTTTGAAACTCCTTCATCGTTCACTTGCATTCAATAATTTATCTCGTATAAGTGACACAAAAGTATTGGATAGAGCTTTAGAAGTACCAGAAACTTCGTTCAAAAAAATTTTAACCTAAAAATTGTGGCAGTAAATAATATGAGAGTTGATGTCAGGTACTTTTCAAATCCCGAAAAATAGGCCACCTATATGTCGAACATATTTACGCCTCCTTTTATATCATTATTAAGTTTAATCATGTTTTCGATTTTCAAATAAATCATCAAGCATTAAAAGTTAAAACTAAAATGCCACAAAATTTCACTCCAAACACTAAAAGTTACACCAAGTAACATTTTGACTACGTTTATATTTTCATAACAAAAAAAAAAAAATCATCAAGCTCAATAGAGACATACAGCATTAAAAGTTAAAACAAAAACGCAAGAAAAATTTCACTCCGAACACTAAAAGTTACACAAAGTACATCGCTCGTCATTTTGACTACGTTTATATTTTCATAAAAAAAACACAACTTACTTTGCAAGCACTTAGATCTTCACAGTAACTAACGCTTTATGAGCAAATAGACCAATAGACTAAATAAAAATGTAAAGAAAATCGTGCGTCGTCGTTTTGACGACTGATGACGCTCAAGGGTTAAGCTAATTTGTACCCAAAAGTCATACATGGGACTCTTAAAAATCCATCCTCGTAAAAATGATGTGAAACCGTCCAGAGAATTCGGGTACACACCGGATTTAGTTTTATAATTGTTAGCTATTTTCAATTAAGATTTTTGTTTATTTGCTGTCTATCGAGAGGGGATTCAACAAATTTTGAAACGTGTTAGTGATAAATTTATTATATAATAGCACAGTTGCTAGACGTCTAACCGGATACCATATACATATGTACTAGATCTTCCCCATAGATTCTAAGTTGGAAATGAGGACTTTATGTTTTATAGGTTTGAAAAAATTTATAATCTTTTAATTAAGTCCAAGTATTATATTTATGAAGACTGTTTAAGAAAATGTTGTTGTAAGATGTTGTTTGTAAGCTTCTATAGAATAATAAATTGAGGTCGTTAAGCCAAGGATAAATATCGCTTCAAGACTTGTCGTCTTCAAACGCAGCAAACCCGGATTTTATATCATAAAAAGCTATTCAAGAAAATATTTATGTTCTTGTTTTCTTTCTGTATTGTTGCTCCCAAACAACTCATATATTTGATCTACATAAATTAGAAAGATTATTCTTCAAAATTACTTTTCTGTCTTTTTTGTATTCTCTAAATATTTCTTTGAAGAATCTTGCATCTGAGCCGCGGAAAAACTGCTCTTTTTGTATTATTTTTTTTTACTATGATCAGTCAATTATGCAACACTTCAAAATACTTGTTAAATATGGTAACAAAAAAAATGTTTCTTGTTGTTGGTCTTAAATTTGCCTTCGGCTGCTGGAATAGTTGTTGAGTCAGATATTTCCACGTAAAGTTTTGTCATAATATAAAAATTGTGCCAAAACTTTGCGCACAGATAAACATTATGTATTATGTATGTATATATGTCTACATATGTACATACATACATATATACAAATAGCTTGTACATACTTGTATATGTGTGTGTGAGTATTTGTCCAGGTGTTTCCTCTAAACGTGAAATTTTATGCATGAATCATCAAGCCAAATAGAGACAGAGAGTGCGAGAGATATGGAAGGAAATAGTAGAGAGAAAACCTCATAAGGCAAACGGCAACAATAAAATGCCACTGTACAACAACTTTGCATTGTTTTTGTTGTAAGTTATTGTTATTTATTTAGTTTTTTTTTTTTTTTTTTTTGTTGTTACTGCATTCGGCGGCTAACTTTGTTGGCGTGTTCTCGTGCTCAAGTGCTAATTGCAAAGAGCGAGTTTTACTTACAGTGTATCAACAATGTTTTCGTACAGCAATAATGTTTCACTTGCTCATTCGCTTAAAAACTAAACTTGCCGTGCCGGAATGATGATTAATTAAGCGCACTGAACTCCAATTGTTTTTGCAATAAAATATGATTTTCTTTTTACCAAATTGCAACAAAATTAATATTAATAGATTCTTTATATAAAAGTAAGATTTGAGACATTTTTTTGGATAGTTTTTTATACTTGAAGGGAGGGGGCTTCAAACTTAATGTAGGCAAGAGAATTGCAAAACTTTTGGCATTTACTAATTTCAATAGTCTCAATTTTTTGTTCGAATTATTATAGTCTGTCGATAGAGTGGGACACGGGGTTATTAACCCTCGGTCTAGCGTTTCTCTAAGCAAAGCGTAGACTTGCCAAAAAAAAAATATTTTTCCTAAAGTTTTTTCTGAAAGTAAAAAAAATTTCTTGTACAATATTATTTTTAATTTGTTAATTATTATCTTAATTTTCATCACAAAAATATATGCAAAATTTGTGTGCTTAGGACTTGTCGATTCTCGCCATCGGTCTCTACTTTTTCTTGACGGCCCACTAAAACAAGAATGATTTAAAAACTGTGAACAGAAGTTGCAGTAATTTTCAATTTTATAATGAAAGTAATTTATTTTATTGGCTGCCAAGAAACACTTTTAGATGGTTTGTCCGCAGTTTCCTTAGTTTTAAATGCACACAAATTAATTTTCAGTTTTTAAAAATATTTTGGCTTAAAAATCCCAAAACTTAGTACATATGTATGTTCAAGACATTTCTTATCTTAAAATTTACAAAATATGATTTTGTAACCAATGTCACGTTTGGAGGCTACTAATTTAAATTGCTCGAAAACTGTTTATCATCGGAAAGCGATTGAGGACTCATTTAGATAATTTCAAATACTTTAAAACAGTATTTGAGTAAGTTTGCTAAATCTAACCGATTTTACGGTAGAAGCAGCAAAAACGATTTCCGCTTTTTATACCCTGTACCTATAGGCACAAAGGGTATACTAGATTTGTGCAATGTATGTAACGGACAGAAGGAGGCGTGGCAGACCCCAAGTCCTTTATACCAAAATGCTTATCATAGCCTCGGGTAGCGATTGAGCCATGTCCGTCCGTCCGTCCGTCCGTATGAACGCCTAGATCTCGGAGACTATAAGAGCTAGAGACACGGAACTTTACCTGCTGGTGCGCATATTTCCTAAGCAGATGAAGTTTGTTGAATCATGTCCATATCTTTCCCCGTTCCCCCGCTGTAGATTTTCGCGGCTTTTAGCCACACCGTTTAAATTATCATTTGAAATTTAACAGAGCGATGCGATGTGGATGCATGCATCTATGTGTAAAAAATGAACAAAATCGGACAAATACAACAGAAGTTATAGTCAAAAATGTGCAAATTTCACCTCCCCTTGCCAATAAACTGCGTCAATATTTGACTCTACGCAATTATGGCTACAAGTGACCTAGAAATTTTTGGTAAGCTCATTCATGTGGCTCTAATGAACAAATCCACATCCAAATTTTATCGATGCGGTCCCCCCACCCCCCGCAATCAATTTACCGTGTTTTCTCCCACACCCCTCAACATATCAACTTGAAACTTACCCAATATAATTAAAATAGCTTCTTTGACGTAACTTTCGATTTTCATCAAAATCGGTACAAATTTACGGAACTTAAAGGTATAAATATCGTTTTGCACCAAAAAAAAAATAAATTCCAATTGGAAAGTTCTTAGATGGAATATGCAGGAACAATTTGTTTGACACAAAAGGTACAGGGTATTCTACTGTCGGGCACCGCCTCGACTGTACCACATTTTTTAATATTAAACAGTCATTGTGCTTGAACCAATTGATGAATAACCTTCATTCAATTCATTTTTGATTGAACATTTTATTGCGCATAAGTTTTCTAACCTTACTAAGCACATTTTGGTAGGGAGGGTAAGACGCCGCGACGAAAACTCGATTTTAGACTTAGAACAGTCCCTTAATTTCATCAACAAAGTATTTTTTTTTTGCAGCAAACGCCATTTTTGGACCTTCGTTTTATGTACTATACTACGAATACTTTTACTTAAGTTATCATTATTCAAAAAAGAGAAGAGATTACCCCTCAATAAAACGACTATCTTGCTGTATTTCTAGTTTTATCTAATCTTCAAGCTAAAATCTTTAAGGTGTTGTATTATGTTTTATTAATTGATTATAATTATTAATGCAGCTGCTTAATAAAATTTGTATTATTTACATATTTTTTCGGTTAAAGTGTCTTAACTCCTAAGTCGATATACATATGTACGTTGTAATTAGAAAAAGCTGCTGTACGTAGACATTGTTGAGGCACTGTACATTTAGAGAGCTGAGAGCGCAACGAGAGCTAAGGCAAACAACAACAACAACAACAGTAACAATAACAGCAAGCACAGCAGCAACAACTTGAAGAATGTTGAAGGCCACAAAAGGTCGTAAAATGTTTGATTTTGTGCATTGTGCGGACTTTTCGCTGCTTCTTTTGCTTGTTGTTGTTGCTATTGCTTTATTTTTTCTTTTTGGCTCTTGCTTTTTGGCCCGTTTTTCATCTTGGCTTGATGCTGTGGCAGCTTTAAACAGCTTTTATTATTATTTAGTGTTTTTGTTTTGTCTGCACGCTTTGCTTTTGTCTTTCGCAACACGCGCCAATTTGTAAGCTCAGCTTAGAATGCATGCAGCAGTCAATGCTCAGAAGAGCGTAAATCATCAAGAGAGGGAGAGCGAGCGAGCAGGAGAGTAAGCGCATGAGAGAGTGAAAGCAAGCCAAGCTTTGCTTTCGATAACAAAGTTAATGAGCGCATCAAGCTCATGGCTAATTGCATTGTTGTTCTCTTTGTTTTTTGTTTTTTGTTTTTTTGTTGCCTAACATGCTTTATTAATTAAATTAAATTAAATTAAATGCACGCTCATGTGGGGCTAATAACTGCAGTCTGGCAACACTTTAAAGCTGCGCATTTTATTTTATATAGTATTTTATTAGCATTTTGACTAAGCAAAACGAAAGACTTAAGCGACAAACTTGCAGACAGCAGCCAATGCGCAGTTGCTCTTATGCTAGGTTTACACTGCAGCTTAGTGTAAACAGTTTAAAGCTGCTACGTGATGATAGATCGCACATTTTTGGTTTTCTGCACATTATTGTAATTTTAAGTGCATTTTCAGTTGTCTTCCCTTTACTGTTGTCTTTAAGGCTCAATATTGTATATTTGGTTTTATGTTGCGCTTTTGTTGTAGCTGTGGTGTATTAATTGATTTAAAGTTTTGGCATTCATCGGAACCAAGTTTGTGAAAATTTTCGTTTACTTTTGCAGCTTCACGCGTCACATTTTTTTTTGAAGTTTATCATCATGCTTGAAAATAAAAATAATAGCCTATAAAGAGAATTATTATAATATTCGCCATACTGAATTCTTTTGAATGATTGTTTACTCTTTGAAAACATAACGTGCTTACAATTTTAGCAACTTTCTGTGCCCACAATGTTAACACTTTTTACATGTGGCAGGCATTGTAAACTTAGCATTATTATTGTTGACTATGGCGCAGCCAACAACATTTCGTTCCAATTGAGCGCCCCTCACGCTACTACTGCTTCTCAACCCTTTATTGCTTGGTTACACACCACACACCCACATGGTCGACGTCGACGCTGGCTTCGTTGTCCCGCCTCCATCACCATGGTAAAGCCGGTATATGCGCCTGCATTGACCTTGAATGCGCTCGCATTCACGACTTTAGTCATAAAAAATTGTATTTTATGCAGAAACAGAACTAGTGCTAATTCATAACTTTAGTAATACCATTTATAGTCATCTAAAATGCTTTTTTATAAAGAAATTTAAAGTTTGATTTATAACTGATCAACGTTAAAGATTTGTAAATTTAAAGTAGTAAAAAAACCGAAACTTTGAATATTTTTCGTAAGGCTCGTTGTTTAAAGAATTATGGGACGAATTATATTACTCTCTGAATGTTTTCGGTAAAATAAAAAATTGTCGCTACATAAAAATCAAAAGTGAATTTACTTTGAGATGTTTCATAGCATGGATTTATCCAAAAATTGTGACTCATATAGGGTGGGCCGTCTGTTGGTTTGTTTGTTAATTGCATTTTATTCGTATATTTTCCAACTAAATTGGGCAAAAGTGAGGTGAATTCGGAAGAATTTTTTTTTTTCAAAATTAAAATTAGCTACATTGTTTACAAATTTCAGATTGAAACGAAAATTTTTTGTCAGGTAGTTTGATCTCCGAGCAAAAATAGCCAATTTCGCGATTTTCGATTTTTATTTTGGGGTGAATCCGGAAGTGTCCGAAAATGATAAAAACCTTTATAAAATTTCATCGTAAACATTTTATTTCTTTATTTTTGGTAAAAAAAAGTTTGAATAATACATTGAAATGACTGAATGTAGAATAAAAATAATTGTTGCCTATTGAAATGGCCTGAAAAAATGTTTTTTTTATAAAAAAAGGGGGAAATCGTCTGAAAGGGCACTTCTTTTGTCGATTTTCACTGCCTTCAGCATTTCCAACAAATCATCAGAACTTGGAACCGGTTTACGGGGATTTGTTTCGCATTTTCTGTAAGTTCTTGACATTTTGACACAAAAACAGTTGAAATCCTAGCTGAAATTATATTCAAAATAATTATTTGCCTCTTTTCGACACTTCCGGATTCACCCCAAATCGAGCTTCCGGATTCACCCCAAATCGACTTTTTCGAAACGTAGTAGCGTCATTCTAGTGGCTTGTGAAAATCAAAACGAATCCTTTAGCATTTTTTAGGTATAGAGTCTAAATAATATTATGGATATACTTGCATTTGATTTTACTCGAGAAAATGTTGAAATTTTAGCGACACAAAAACTTAAAATAGCACTTTCAAGGTAGCAATTTTTTTTACTCAAGTCGGAGTGTTATTAAAAACCACCGTCGGTCACGACATTTATTTGAAAATTGGTCAAATGTCAGCTCAGAAATCCGTTAGGATGCGTTTCTGGATTCAACGACCATTTTCATAGTACGCCTGTACCACTTTTACGCGTTGTTTGGTTGTTGAACGTTCCCTGACTAAATTTGAGTAGTTCTGAACTTGACTTATATCGAAGAGCATCCACTTTGGACAGGTAAGTTCCGAATTATAAATGTTTAAAAACCAGACCAACAGATGGCCCATCCTATATTTAGTGGCTCATTATTGATGATTTGTGTGACATTTTGTTTCCAGAGAACGGTGCTCCATGCGACAATGCTCAATTTTGCATAGAGATGACGTTAATTGGCCGCCAAGTTTTTATGAATTAACATCTTTGAATTATTGTCTTTCGGGTAGTTAGTTGAAGCTCAAAATTAACAAAATTTTTTTGATAAAAGAAGAGACGACAAATGAAAGAATTGATGCAAAGTTTGTATGAAAGAATATGTGTATCAAAAAAGAGATGACAGCTGGAAGAATTGAAGCAAAATTTGTAACGTAAATAGCAGTTGTTACAACATATTCCAAGAAATAACAAAATATTTTTACTATACAAAGAATTTGTTTTCTTTAAAATTGTCTTAGAAGAGAGCTCTACTTGTGAATTCGTAAAGCCTGACTATGTTTAAAAATGGCAATTCTGTAGAAATGTCTGCAGGGTATAATAATGTATATAATCTTAAGGCAAGACCGCTGTTGCGCTGGCTATAAACTTCTTTATAATTTTAGAATTGGTTATATTTTATAATTATTATTATTGTTAAACTAAACTAAAAACCATTTTTGTACTATAGCTTCATGTTATTCCAAAGATAAATTCAATATAAATATATTGGCGCACTAAAATCCCATCACAAAAATTCGTATTTAAAATTATGTGTATATGAAAAGCTTAGTCTAAAGCAGCTGCGGTTTTTATAATTTACGCAAATATTTAAGTACAAAGATGTTTATTTATTTATATAGCTCAAATGCTGGTTAACACTCATAATAAAGCCACTTGGCTCACCTACAGCACTTAAGCCAGGCTTTTATTTATATAATACATATAAAATTTTATTTAGAAACATTTAAGTGCAACCCTGAACCACAACAACCCTGTACTTCACACACATTTTAAAAGTTCAAATTATTGCGGGCTTATTTTTTAATATTATAATTTTTTTTTTGTTCGGTGCTTTGACCCGCTCAAACGAGCAACAAATTTAACAAAAGTAACAATAATCATAAACAAGCGAAATTAAACAACCGAAAACAAAGAACCAAGAAGCAACAAACAACAATCAACCACAACAACAACTAAAGATATGCCCAAAGGTGCGCGACAACATTTACGCATGTGCACAGCAACAAAGAGAAAAATGTGGTACAGTCGAGGCGGTGCCCGACAGTGGAATACCCTGTACCTTTTGTGTCAAAAAAGTTTTTCCTGCATATTCCATCTAAGAACTTTCCAATTGGAATTTTTTTTTTTTTGGTGAAAATCGATATTTATACCTATAAGTTCCCTAAATTTTTACCGATTTTGATGAAACTCGAATGTTACGTCAAAGAAGTTATTTAAAGTATATGGGGTAAGTTTCAAGTCGGTATGTTGAGGGGTGTGGGAGAAAACACGGTAAATGGATTGCGGGGGGTGGGGGGACCGCATCGATAAAATTTGGATGTGGATTTGTTCATTAGAGCCACATGAATGAGCTTACCAAAAATTGTGATTCTAGGTCACTTGTAGCCATAATTGCGTAGAGTCAAATATTGACGGAATTTATTGGCAAGGGGAGGTGAAATTTGCACATTTTTGACTATAACTTTTGTTGTATTTGTCCGATTTTGTTAATTTTTTACACATAGATGCATGTAACTATAACGCATCGCTCTGTTAAATTTCAGATAAAAATACTAAACGGTGTGGCTAAAAACCGCGAAACTCTACTGCGGGGGAACGGGGGAAGATATTGACATGATTCAACAAACTTCATCTGCTTAGGAAATATGCGCACCAGCTGGTAAAGTTTCGTGTCTCTAGCTCTTATAGTCTCTGAGATCTAGGCGTTCATACGGACGGACAGACGGACGGACGGACGGACGGACGGACGGACGGACGGACATGGCTCAATCGCTACCCGAGGTTATGATAAGCATTTTGGTATAAAGGACTTGGGGTCTGCCACGCCTCCTTCTGTCCGTTACATACATTGCACAAATCTAGTATACCCTTTGTACCTATAGGTACAGGGTATAAAAACTTTTAACATTTAGAAGACTATAACGACTATGATATACTCTTTACACTTCACAGTGTTTAGCCGATTTTGTTGAAATAATGGAATGTTATAATGAATAAATATTTTTATGTAGAACTGTCCATAAGTTCATAACTCATCAGCTGATAAAATATTGTAAGCCAAAACTCACCATGTTGACTTAGATTAGTTTTGTTCTCTGTAGAAAGGCAAACTGTACTTGGTTAACCTGACAAATATGCGCAAGAAATAAAGGGAAGAAAAATTAGAGAAAAACAATAATCTTTAAAATTTGCTTATAAAGGGTCATCAATCTTGAGGTTTTTATTTAAATGCAAAAAAAAACACAAAAATTTCAAATGAATCGGAAAATCTTTATTATCAATACCATTCTTGCCATTTTATACAAAATGTCTAAACGTTGATAGCAATTTTTTAATTGCTTGCTTTATAAGTAAATTTTCAACGAGAATGGATCTAACACTGAAAGAAAAACGAAATTTATTTTTGAGCCTACATGAGTTTACATTCCAATTTTGGTGCGCTACTACACTGATAAAAAATGAATTGTTAAACTTTTTGTATTCTAAATATTTTGTATTAAAATAAAACCAGAATTTTTCAAATAAGATCTAATAATCTTCAAATAAGTTTAAAAATCTTTAATTAAGAAAACAAAAAAAAAAAATACCAAAAAATTTAGCAGCAAAAAATTGCTGAAATAAGATTAAAAGTTTTGAAGTTTTAAGATACAACATTTTTAAAATTTAAGTACGACAAAAAATTCTTAATACAAGATCAGAAATCTTTAAATAGCATAAATTAAACTGAGACCAAAAATTCTCAAAAAATAAGAAATAAATTGTAATTTAAGATACAAACTTAAATTAAGATTGTTGTTAAGAAATACTTACATAAAATCTAATCTCTGTTTTTAAAAATGCTAGCTTTAAGCAAATCTTTTACTTTCTTTAAAGCAAACCTTTCAAATTTGAATTAAACTAAGATTTTTAACATTATAAAATTTTTAAACGTAAAACAAGAGCAAATATTGTTAAAATAAGACTAAAATTTCTCAAATTAAATTTAAAAATCTATAATTCTCAAACAGCGTTTGTCAATATACTTAAATTTCGTTCTTATAAAGCAAGAGCTAAAATTTTTTAAATAATTGTAGTCTTGAAAAGAGATTAAAAATATTAAACTTATTTTTAAATTATTGCTAAAACTTCAGAAATCCGAATACCAATCTTATAGGGTTACGACTTAAGACTTTTTTCAATCTTATTTGAATCTTGAATGGACAGATTAACTTAATATTCTCTGTACCCCAAGTGTAGTGTATAAAAACAACAACAAGAACATCATTGTCAAATATTGTCAGCATAAAGAAAAAGTTTTTTTTGTTTGTTTTGTTTTTATTTTTAATGCGTGTGAGCTTAAATTTCTTTCTATATAAAAATTAATTTAGGTGTTTTATATGGAAGTGAAATTAAATGCTTAATATTTTTACAACTTTAATGTAATAATAATATTTTTTAAATGAAAGCGACACAAGTCACTGACATTAATTTCCCATGACATTTCTCAACTTTTGTATAAGATTTTACAAAAAAATTGCATATTTTATGATTTATTGAAGAAAATGTTTTTGTAAGTCGAGATAATGTATTTAGTATGAATACATAGTAGTATATTATGTGCATATACTGATCTTAAGAAATTTGTCGTAAAAGAGGCAACAAATTTGCATATGAGCTCTCTGAGAGTGACCCGTTAAATGTGCTGAATGAGAAGAACAGCTCAAGAGTCTCACCACAAAGCCGATTATGGATCAAATCGGAAGGCGCCAGACAACTATGTTAGCGAAATAATATTAAAATAAATTTTCGTAAATTTTAACCGATTTTGAAAGCTTTTTAGAATAGTTGGGCGTTTATTTAACACTAATGATGCAGTTCGATGCATATGCATATTCAGTTCTTAAACATAAGGCTCAATTTAAAAAAACGTGTTTTTCGTTTTTATTTAATTGACCAAACTACTTAATATTTTTAAACCAATTTGTTTTTGAATCTAAGCTGGTAGCAGAGCTCTTTAAAAAAATATATTTATTTTAATTTTTTTTTAACCCACTTATTTTTTTTTAAGTATGTTCTTTAAATATGTCAATCTCCATTTTTTTTTTTTTCAACACGTGTTTTTATACGTTCTTTATTTGGTGTGAATATGAATCAAATCGATTTGAAGGAACAATGTTAAAAAAAATAAAACCAAAATTTTGTAATGTTTTTTATACCCTGTACCTATAGGTACAAAGGGTATACTAGATTTGTGCAATGTATGTAACGGACAGAAGGAGGCGTGGCAGACCCCAAGTCCTTTATACCAAAATGCTTATCATAACCTCGGGTAGCGATTGAGCCATGTCCGTCCGTCCGTCCGTATGAACGCCTAGATCTCGGAGACTATAAGAGCTAGAGACACGGAACTTTACCTGCTGGTGCGCATATTTCCTAAGCAGATGAAGTTTGTTGAATCATGTCAATATCTTTCCCCGTAGAATTTTCGCGGTTTATAGCCACACCGTTTAATATTTTCATTTAAAATTTAACAGAGCGATGCGTTGTGGATACATGCATCTATGTGTAAAAAATGAACAAAATCGGACAAATACAGAAAAAGTTATAGTCAAAAATGTACAAATTTCACTGCCCCTTGCCCATAACGTGCTTCAATATTTGACTCCTCGTAATTATGGCTACAAGTGACCAAGAATCACAATTTTTGGTAAGCTGATTCATGTGGCTCTAATGAACAAATCCACATTCAAATTTTATCGATGCGGTCCCACCACCCCCCGCAATCGATTTAGCGTGTTTTCTCCCACACCCCTCAACATACCAACTTGAAACTTACCCCATATACTTTAAATAACTTCTTTGACGTAACATTCGAGTTTCATCAAAATTTAGGGAACTTATACCAAAAAAAAAAAAATTCCAATTGGAAAGTTCGTAGAAGGAATATGCAGGAAAAATTGTTTGCGAGACAAAAGGTACAGGGTATTCCACTGTCGGGCACCGCCTCGACTGTACCACATTTTTTTTTTTAAATTTATGAAATTTTTTTTTTTTTTTTAAAGATGGCAAAAATTGTAATACATTTTTATAATAGTGAATTTAAAAGAATACATACTTCTTGTTTATATGATGGAAAAAATTTATTTATTTTGCAGATAAATTTGAAAATATTAATCATTGCTCGACAAAGGATTTTTAAATTTTTTTTGCATTAAATCATGCAATTTCAATAAAAATGTATGGGTTTACATTGAACACAAAAAATTAAACGAAATTAAGAAATTCTAAATTTTTACATTTTTTACACTAAATCAGTTTATTCAACATGTCTTTTGCTGCCTGTCCTTGGCCTTTTATTTACAGTGTATATTAGGGTGGCCATTTTTGCAACATCTCACGATTTTAATAACGCCACCTCCTAAAGAGTTTCCTTTTTAGCGCCTGTAAAATTTAAAGGCGATCCAAATGTATTTGATCGGTCCCGGTCATAAAAAATGTTCATATGAATGCATAAATAGCGACCAAACCGTAAGTTTGACAAAAACATGTTCCAAATATAATCGATGGGTAATTCAATTATCTATAGTCAAGTAAAAAAATTATTGAATTCAATTTAGTATAACCAGAGATATTTCCTGTTAAGTAGAAGCTCTTTTTTTTTTTTTTTTTTCTAATTTCGAAAAATGTTTTTTTTCAAAATATCTCGAAGCCCGTTTCATGAAAAAAATTATTGACTGCATTTTCGGTTTTAGCATGAAATTTTAAGGCTACCAAATTTTATTTTTATTTGTAAACTAGTGTAATTAACCAATTTAATCAACTTTAGAGCTTACCAAATTTATTCAGGCCGACTCTATATTTTTTTAAAATTATATTTTGATAGATATGGTACTTTTTGAACCATAATTTGTTTGTTTGGAAATAAGTTTTTTAAGTTTATGTAGAACAATAGAGTCAAAAAGGGAAAAATTGAAAATTATGACTTTTGACCTATTTTAGCGGCCATCAAATACATTCGGATTGCTTTTAAATTTTACAGGCGCTATATGCAGGTAAAAAGTAAACTTTTTAGGGGGTGGCCTTATTGATATCAACGGTTTAAAAATTTGCCATACCAGCAGCGGCCACCCTAATGTATATAGATATTCTTAAAAAAGTTTTATGATAAACTTGTTGAATCTCTTCGAGTTATGCCTATTTTTGCTCAGTTTTCTTGGTAACTAAGCGCGTTGTGTGCCAAAGTTCGGTGCACTTTAGTTTTATGGCTTTTAGGCCAACAATTGAGACACACCCGATTGACACACACACATCTCATTATTAAATGCCGTGCTCATAAACTGCCATTTTTGGTTATTTCTTTTTTTTGTATTTTATAGCCATGGCTGAGAACCGGCATAAATATCTGTCTGCCTATATAAATTTTCTTCTAATTTCTTTTTAATGAACTATCGCCTGCCGCATTTCTTTTTTTTTAATTTGTTTTTTCCCCCTTTTTTTTGACTATAGTTTTTTTTTTTTTCCAAGGAATAGGTTAGGCATTGTATTTCCTGAAAAAAGTTGACATTACATGATCTCATCCATCAGATACTCACTTTTCACTTGTTGCGTCTCGGAATTGTTTGTTCTTGGTGGTGAAATGTGTGTAAATGAATACCCATAGCATAAATAATGAATGCTATTGAAATTGGCAAAGCATTGTAATCCTTTTGTTGTCGTATGTGAATGGCTTTTAATAAAGTGGTTTCACATATACAACGCTTTCTACGAACTGGCGAAAAAACGCTGAACCATTCTAAAAAGATCGTCTACAATGTAGGAGAATGCGGCCAAGGCAGTGCGACCTAAAATGTAAGAACTGGAACTTTTGCCGGGCTCAATCATCATCAATATTCGTCAGTATGAAGGCTTTGGTGTCACAAACACTTTATGACAGTAGATGACACGGTTTTTAGGAAGCAATGGTGATACAGGCTATGCTTTGTCACAGACGCAAAACGTCACAGGAATGTATAATTTTTCAATGTGTAGGCATGTTTTGCTTTGGCGTAATGGTGCCATATACACTATATGGCAGTAGATGGCACGGTTTTTAGGAAACATTTTTTTTTGGCACAGTATAAACAAACGTCATAGTAATGAATACTTTTTCACTGTGTAGGCATGTTTTGCTTTGGTGTCAAATACTTTTTGTGACAGTAGCTGACAACGTTTTTAGAAACAATTTTTTTCCCATAACATAAACAATTTTCCTAATTAAGATATAGACAATGAATTGGCACAGATGCAAAATGTCACAGGAATGTATAATTTTTCAGTGCGATTAGAAGTATTTGTCTATTGTCACATAAAAAATGTGTCCATAGATGACATACTTTTTAATAAGAATTGTGTCAAGGTAAAAAGTTTTTTTTTGGTGTCACATAAAATATGTGATAGTAGCTTGCAACAAGAATTATGTTGCCACAGTGTAAACAACTTATTTATCTTCACACTGTGACAACCAGAAAAGTGTGTGTATTCGCATTGAATTTGCTTTTAAGATGCAGTAATAAATAATTAAATAGTATTTTTTTTTTTGTTATTTTGTTTATATTTTTTTTATTTTATTTTTTTGCTAATAACCAATTGTAAAATAAAACTTTTGCTTTCTCATAACAATTTTGTGATAACAACTTTTAGTGACGCCAGTGTAAACTTAGCATGAAAGTTTAAAAAGAAAATTTTAAGCTTTTTTTTTTTTTTTTTTTTTTCAAAATATCCTTAACTATACATAATTTTATGTATTTTCGTAAAATTAGTACTATTCTAATTTGAAGAACTTATGCAAAAAAGAAATATTATAATTTGAGGCTTGTTAGCTATAGAAGATAGAAGAAAGAAAACTAATTTTTATTGTATTACTACAAACACTATTAATAATATGTATAAGTCAAAGTGGGGCAAGATTTTTTTTTAATTTGTATAGTTAAACGAAATTAAATTTTTATTTTTTAAGAAAAAAAACGCTTGGAAAATGTAAATTTATAATTTGCTTTCTATTGACTTGAGTTTATTAAAGATTTTTTGGTAAGAAATGCAAAGTGCTTCCACTTTTACAAAAAACTTGGTAGTCTTTAAGGCGCCGACATCGTCAACTATAAGTAAGCGAATGTTTTCTGGAAATGAGAGAATCAGCCTTTGGTGTTCTTTTCTTAATTAAAAAATTATGAATTAAACATTAATCAAATTGAAAAAAAAAAATTTTGCTAAATGCATTTTTATACGCTGTACGCATGATCCAACAATAAGAAGGTTATGCAATGCGCAGTTCTGGTATTCATGCCTCTTTTCAAAAGAGAACTAAATGTATATCAGTTGTACTTTGTAGTCTTAAACTAAACATTTGTGTGAAGTTTGATCAAAATTGGTGCACTATTTTATATAGCTACCATAGAAAAATTGAACCAGTTTTCTTAGGCAGCCCACCTTTTGGCGGCGGCATCTTGTAAAATTCATTGCATCATGCACAACCGTGAGCTCAAGGTGTATACTAGGTTTGTGCGATGTATGTAGAAGAAGGCGGCGTGGCAGACCCTAAGTTCTTTATACCAAAATGCTTAAGCTAAGTCTGTGCGTCTGTGTGTATAGATTTCGGAGCTCACCAAAGGTAGAGACACAAAAATTCGACTACACATAACTATTGTTATACACTTTACAAAAATTGATACCAAGTAAACAAAACCACAACGAATTTTTATCGCTCAAAATTTGATCTTAAACAAAGAAACGCATTAAATAAACAAATTTCGGGCAGAAAAAACCTCGGGATGGGACATTTAATAACTGACTGGGGTCTGGCTTGAAGGAATCGAGTTTGCTTTCCCATTCCCAACAGCTCGAGGGTTGACGCTGAAATAATTTGCTTATCCAGTTTATCGGAAAGACCACAAGCCAGTCAGTCCGTTTAAATGAATGCTTACAATAAAGATTCTGCTACAAGAGTTTTTACTGTACTGTACATAAGCTATGTATGCTTATACATATGTCTATGTACACAGTATATGTATTGTATATACATACAATATATAAATCTACTCGTTTTACGCCTGCGCTTCATACTTTAAGGTCTATATTTCTCCGTTTACCTTTAGAAAAAGAATGAATGAAAAACAATTCCGTAAACAATAAATTATATTGTTCGTTGCGACGCGTCGTCTCCGTTTGGAGATGTTGGCAACATGCTCCCACTATGTCGCCACATAAACATGATGTGGTGTGGTGTGGTTTGGTATGTGCCTGAGTTATTGTTGGGTTTGTTCGGTTTGTTTATGGTATAAAGACAGCTTCCTAACAAAAGACAGACACAATATATTCCATTGCGTTTCTTTCTTATAAATTTCATTTTATTATCATTTGTTTTGGTACCTATTTGGTTTGTTCTGCTCTAACTCTGTCGCAGTTGTTTGGAAAGCGAATAGAATCCGATTTCTTACATGGGCGTAATACATCAGCGTTTCCCAAATTAAGTTGGCAGAGTAACATCTAAATAATACGTTGCTCAATAATTGTTTTTTAAAATTTTTTAAATCGATCGTAAACGTTGAAAGCTTTTGTAAGATATAAGGATTTCAATTCCAAGCTTTTGTGGCTAGAAGTGTTCAGTGAGTACAGTAAGTCGGTTAAGCGATTTTGAGTTTTCAAGCCAAACATATTTTATGTAATTTGTTTGCCTTTGGTCACACTTATGCTATAATAACGAACAATATAAGACGGGAGAGAGAATTAAATAACACAAACTATGCTCTTGGATCGGTAGAAATTAAAAAGAAATTAATTCTGAATTAAAAAAGGCTTGTAGCCAGCGCTGCATAGCCCCTCAGGCCTATGAGTTCTCAGTCCAAATTTTCAGGCTGTAACTTATTGCGTTTTTCTATCTTTTCGTTTTTAATATGGTCACACTTTTTTCGAAAGCAATAATCAAGATGGAAATTGTATTAAATAAATGAAATTATGCTATTGGATATTTTTTATGTAGCACTTTTTAAGTTCTCAGACCAATTTTTTTTTAATGTTTTTCTTTGGCAGTAGTTACATTTCTCGTATAAGTGTTACCAAAGACTTATACGATAATAATGAAGAGAGAATTAAATAACCCTTGATCAATTTTGTGTAAAACTTTTTGGGCTCTCAGTCGAAAATTTTTTTTTTTTGGATGGAAGGCAGTCTTATTTGTTTTTGATTTAATCGGAAATTGTACTCCGGAAAACGAAAAAACCAAACCGAACAATTTTATTCGGATTCGGTATTGCGTGCTGCGGAAAACTAATTTTTCTTGTCCATATTTCCCTTTTTATTTTCGATAAATTCGCATATTTCCCTTATTTTTTCCATAAATTCTCCTGTTGTGTTGGCGCGAAATTATTTTTGTTTGTTACAAAACAGCTGACATGGTTGCCGCAGCTTTGCACCTTTTTATTACTGTATGTTGTTCACATTTCATTTTCAATATTCTATCAGGCGTGCTCCGGAATCAGAAAAATTCAATCCGAACAATTTTATTCGGATTCGGTTTTGCGTGCTCCGGAATCAGAATTTTTTGTCGATAATTTTCGATAATAACCGAAAATTCGGTTGGGCTTGTATATGCTATTTTTGGGTTGTGTCAGGGAAAAAATTATTAAAAATAGTTAGCAGATAATATGCAAATTAAAGTTAGCATAAATAGAATCTAAGAATATCAAGGCATATATGAAAAATGACTTCAATATAAAATTTGTGGTTTTTTAATACTATTTTGACGATTCGTTTTAATTCCACTTGCAACAAAGCAGTCGGTTTCAAAGCACATAAAAAATTCGGATTGGTGGAAATGGGAGCACCAAACATTCGGATTCAAAACGAATCCGCATAAATTATTCTGATTCGGATTCCGGAGCACGCCTGTATATTTTAAATAGTAAATTACACTTTAGCAACAATATGTATTGAAATTAAACACGACTTAGCTATTTTTGTTACAAGGGAAATTTTCTTTGTGTAACGCGGCAACACTGTCGTGCTTATCGTCATGTGTTCGTGTATAATATGTGCACATACACGAACACAAAAAAAAATTCGTTTTGGCTGTGCAGGCCATTTTGTGGGTTGAGTCAGAAAAAAAATAATTGTCAAATATAATTTAAGTATATCAAAGAATATTTAAAAAATTATTTCAGTATAAAATTCGTACTTTTTTAAAACTATTTTGCCGATTCGTATTAATTTATCTTGCAACAAAACATTCGATTTCAAACCACATGAAAAATGCGGTTTGGGGAAATTGGGAGCACCAAACATTTCGTTTCAAAACGAATCCGAATAATTCGGATAATTTTTTTGAGAATTTTTCACTGGTATATATTGTTAAGAAAAAACAAAGAAAAATGTTGCTTGATTTTAACCGGCCTTGCATTACACATAGACAATTAAACACACGTGTGTTGTGTGTGTGGGGTTTTGATTGATTGACTGATTGACTGGCTGGAATGACTACATGGCTTTGGTCTTTAGTTTTAGCCGGTTTACTCACTTTGGCTGTGGCTGTTTGCCTTGAAAACGCAAAATGCGTTTCCGTCAGCACCTGTTGACCATTGTTGCCATTGTTGTCGTTGTTGTTGTTGTTGTTGGTGGTATTGTCATCAACGTTAGAGTTGCCATTGTTACTTTAGCGGCGGCGGCTTCACTTTCACCCAAACTGGGCAGCATCAACTGAACAGTGTCTTTTGCATAACCCGGCCAAAGGCAACGAATAAAATTATTTAGGAAAAAAAAATTAAAAATTATTTAAACTTTTGCTTTTATTTTGTAATGAACTTCACTGACCTCAACTTTTGCCGGCTTTTAGTTTCAACTTTAACCATTTCGACGCCTCATTTTGGCCAACTTCATTTTCATTTTGACCATTTAACTAGTTTGTCTCAATTTTTTTTTTTTTTTTCTTTCTGGTTTTGGTTTTTTGTTTCTTTTGCGCGTTGCGGAAACGAAGTTGCGCAATATCCGATTGATTTGGTTTGCCGTATTGTTATTGTAGCGCTCGTTGTTATTACTTTGTGCCCGCCCCTCTATAGTTGTCGTTGTAGTTGTTGTAAATCAGCGCGTAACGCCCCAACACCTCCCGACCGAACGCCCCATGAACACAAGCAAAAAACCCAAACTAAGCCGCTTAGCAATTTCATTTGGAGCGTGCAGAATATGTCGCGCTGCTCTGACTGCTCTGGTTCTCTGGGTCAGCAGAGAGTCATTGGCGCTAGATGACTAGAGACTTGGGCGATATTTTTTGCTTTATCATGCTGTGGGCTGCTTAGTCATGGCAGGACGCCAGAGTTCTAGCGCTGTGCCCTCTCCTCAGTGGTTATTAGCCGATATTTCAATTGCCAGCCAAATGCCGAATACACTTACTATTTGTGGAGCACATGAACTTTGTTGGGGTGGACTTGATAGTTTATACAGTCGGAAACGAAATCGATATACGGAACAGGCCTGTGTGTCTATGACGATGATATCTGTCAACTTGACTGTTTTTAATAAAACTTGTTTCTTTTTTTTGAAGATTTGCTAAAAAATCAAACCACTTCCTAAATATAGGGTGTTTTTTTAAGATTTGTTTTTCTTAAACTGGAATAAAAAACTCAGGAAGTACAAAATTTGTTGCATTATGGGATAGATAAAAGTTTTGATGTAGAATTACTTTTGGTAAGTGGTCATCAACATTATATAGTAGGGTTACCATGTTTCTTTTTTGCAGAAACGTTCGCTTTTTTCACTCGATTAGACCGATCATCTTTTGTCATACATATTTTCATATCTTTTACCAAGTATTAAGGGCATTTTCAATATTTTTGAAAGTTTAAAATCATATTTTCTATTCCAAGAGAACCCCTTTAAAATCATAAAAAATTTCTTTGTGAGCGATTTTTCTGAATGTTTTTTGTATTTCATCCTCTCTTATATGTCAATTTTCCATGACAAACTGTTAGCGTTAAAAAAAATAACGGTTGTGGAATTTCTGCGTTTTTTTTACTCGGGCCATCTGGTAACCCTATTACATAGGCAACATTTAATGTAGACCAGGTACGGATCCAGGATTTGATCTTAGGGGGAGTTCTTCACATCGAAGTGTATATATATCAGCGCTCGCAAAATACTGTCTAGACCAGGTATGGATCCAGGAATTGATCTTAGGGTGGGTTCTTCACTTCGAAGTGTATATATATCAGAGCTATATATGTTCTATATATATCTTTTCCAGTGGATCCGCCACTGTTTTAGACCAATAATTGAGTTTATAATAACCCATCATAGGTTTAAGTACTGACGTAAAACGTAATGTCCCTGCAGACATCTCTGCTTCGCTCACGTCTTCTCCTCTACTAGCTACCAAAGCTACCTTATGGGCTCACTAACCAAACAAAGTCGTCGGGTTCCCACAACTTGCTGGTGTTACTTCATTTATGAGCACAACATGGCCAAGTCACAAGAGCGCATGTTTTTTCGCATGCCCAAGTCAAAATCGTCGTACAATCGAATGGGATAGTCGATCGTAATGCGGAAAGGGCCAAAGATCTTGCGGAATACTTTCCTCCAAGTATATTTGCAGTAGACTGGCTCATCAGCCTTAAAGCCAAGCCGGGTAGAATGAGCATCTTGTACAGCTTTAAATTCATACGGCGGGAATGGTCTCGAACTCTGAATTGTCTATTAAGACCAAAGTAGCATCGATCAAAAGAGTAATTCTCTGCATAATCTCCTTCATGTGTCAGGGTAGACGAAATCCTTGACAACAAAATTGATCTGATCTAATCCCTTAAATTAAAGGAAAACATATATTTCGTCTAGCTCTCATTAACCACTAGACCCATTTGGTCTTGGGGGGTTCTTCACTTCGAAGGGTATGTATATCAGAGCTCGCAAAAGATTTTGAACCCATTTTTTCAAACTTTGTGGTGGGGGGGGGGGGGGGGGGTCCAGACCCGAAAACCCCCCATTTTTATCTAATACAAGCCATATGTAGGGCTTAAGTAAATAAGGTTGTAAGTCTCAAAGCTAATTTGAAAGGAGTTCTGAATGCAAGTGCAGACAAAATGTCGCATTCAGCAGATCGTCGCCAAATCGAGATTTTTGGGATTCCTTCGTAATTGATCGCTAAGGCGGCTATGATTTCTAAACTTTCCATTCATATCTGTCTGGTCTAAAAGGGTATACTGTACCCACGCTGAATACTATATTTTGACAGTTGGATAACATTGGTGTCTTTAACAGCTTCTGAAACCTGCTACCTGGTCGCTCCACAATGATGAACCTTTCTTTCTAACCTTACTATATTTATTTGTTATTATTATTTTGAAAGCATATTTTTTTTTTTTAATGTCATTTATATTTTGCTTGCGACTGCCTGCCTGCCTGCTGGCCACGTCTCATTTCACTTGGAATTGGGGTCTTGTGGGGCTTCCTGCGGCATGCCGCGCGCTCGTGTTCCACGCCTAAGTGGATTTGTCACTCGCTGCGTGCGTTCCAACGCGTCGTTCGTTCGCCTTCCATGCGCTTTATTAGCCATCGTGCACCAGTTGGCAGTTGTCAGTTGGTAGTTAATAGTTGGTAGTTGCTAGTATGCAACATGGCATGTTGCCTCCATGTGCTACATGTGCTCCAAGTGTTCACATTACATACACATATTACACACGTTGCACGTTACAACAAACTGTTTTCTAATGTCAAAGACACGATCAATTACAAGCGGCTTATGGCTGCACAACTCGTGAAGTTGGGGGAGATTTAGGAGACCAAAGTCGAGACGTTACGGTGCGATGCGCCCCACCTTATAATATTGTATGTACTTGACAGTTTCAATTCCATTTGATTTGATTTGATTTGATGTCACTGACACCACGACTTTTTAATAGATTTCGAATCATTTGACATGAACGTGAATTTAAAATGATATAACAATTTGAACGCGTCTTAAGCTGAAGTGGGTTTGGTAATAAGTTGATTTGCCCTTTGACAACTTAAATATTTATGTAAGATCTTTGGGTATGAAATGGATTTATTTTGAAAAACCCCATTTGCATCATTTTGTGGTGTACATGGTTTAGAGTAGTTTTAATAAGCTGCTCGTTACAAGATCTTCCAAGTATTGCTATTGTGTGTTGGGAGATGGGCGTTGGAGATGTGTGGAATAAAGGCTGCATGGTTGAATTGAGATTTGAGGTTTCAATAAACAGGAGCAGGCTATCTAGAGGCCAAGTATACATGGGTGGTGTAATGTTTAAGAAGTGCAGGGTAATCACCTAGCAGCTATTGGATGCTTTCTATCTCCTTCTCCACGTGTCACTGCAGACTCAGGAAACACCTAAGTACTATTGGCATTGGGAATTGGGCCACAAGTAGAATTTGTGAAACTGGGGAGGACACCACCCAACACATACTTGCAGAGTGTGACGCTCTACCCAAAAGAAGGATATCCCGCTTCGGCAGGCATAGAATATCGATGCATGATGTCAGCCGAGTAGATCTAGTCTCGTATATGGGGCTAGTTGAAGAGCTCTAGGGCTAGAATAGAGCACAATAGATCCTAACTACTACGACAGAAATCATTGTGGAATACTTGCATTCTGTTGGTCATTAAATCTATGGAGCATTGCACCACAACAACTCCTAACATTCTAGTCATGTTTTTGTAATAAAGAAGAAATTTAGATTGTAATTCGTTTATGGTGCTCGTGATATGTGACAACCAGACCAGATGTCCCATTGTCGTTTTACCTTGATCTGGGCTAATCCCGAAAGCATAATTGTCGTAGCTTGTCGTCGTTCTATTACTACAGAAATATGAACTGCATACCAAGATCAAGAATACTGCCCGTCATAGTTTTGAATGTTTCCAAGGCATTCGCTCGAGCATGGCTAGAAAATTTCTTTTGCCCCAAGCTAACGGAATCATTGCTTCTAAAAAGGGTACTTGCAGTAAAGTACTTAAAATTCTTAAACAGACGAGTTTGAGGCGGATGTGCCATAGGGAAGCGTTTTCGGTCCTAGCCTTCACCTACTCTGCACGCCAGTTATCGCTACGGACCAACGTCTCACGACAACAAATACGATAGAGCGATACTTTGTTGCTCGAAACAACCTCCAAAAAGTATCTTCAATTCTGGTGGACTGGTGCGTCAGAGTCAACGAGCTAAAATATATCCATGTCAGCTTCACCCTAAACCGAAATAGATTTCAATTTTTAATATTGACTCTGAAAAGAATTACAGCGTTAATGTGGTCTATGAGTAAAGACGTCGGAGACAACCCAAAATCGGTTTATATTATTACATAGCCCCCACAGGACCTATCTACCAAAAAAAAAAAGGCATAATTTGTTTGTTTCTCGTTTTTTTCTAAAGTTATTGTAACGAAATTTGTATTCGATAAATTTTAAGAGTTCCCAAACACTGCATCGAATTAAGAGTTTACTCCTAGGACTGATCGGTCGAAAAAGTTTTGAGAGCATACTTGGTTTGTGTTTGAGAGTAACGTAATCAGATTTTGTATTCAAAAGTTTTTTTTTTAGTTACTTAGAACCATGTTGAATTTGATCGAAGTCAGTATACTTATCTATTTGTTTGTCGTGATGGTGCGGGTATCTCAAAGTCGCTCACACCCGACTTTAGCTTTCGCCATTTTTAAGGCGTTAATTACAATCCAAAGCGAATATTCTCCTAAGCTTTCACAAAAACAAGACAATGATGGTGGTAGGAGTGGTAACGGGGCACTGCACCATAGGCCTAATGAGGAGGAGACAGAAAGCATCCAACACTTGCTATGCGATTACACGGCGCTTCTAAGAAGACGAACCCAGTTTCTGGGAAATCCATTCTTTTGAGTATCTGGGTAGTCTGGCCTATGTGCCCATAGCGGATCTGGCTGCGTTTGTCGCATCCTCAAAATGATTTTGCGATAGTAGAGACTTAGTTGATTAGGGATGTCCTACAGTTTCGGTCCTCCTCCACCCCTCCCCCTCCCCTTCTCCAATTCCTTTGCTTCTTCTCTCAAATTAGGCAACACAATGGACCTCATGGTCTCTGGGTGATCTCAGTTACTGACTGAGCTGCCTACTCAACCTAACCTAACCCAAGGCTATAATTATATTTTTAAAGACGTTAAAAATTCGAAAGTCTATATGCCTATAAAAAATATGTAGACTCCTTGAAAATTCATTTAAGTGACTATTTAAAGAACAGATCCAGACATCCAATGCATGTTCAGAACCTATGCTATTTATAAGACCTAAGATATTTTATTGTTATATTTATCATCATATTTTACTAATTGTGAACAATTTTCTTTCTTATCTTTGCAGGTAAGCTATTTCGAACTAGTTCAAATGACTAGCCAACAATTGTGATAACCCAAAAAAAGAAGCGGACAAGTATGTGACCCACTTGATTTGTAGCATATAATTGGGTAGGGCACTTTAGGGGGTAGCTACGCGAGGTAGAGCTATCGAAAATTCCTAAATGCATGACTCTTGTGACTACCCATAGTCATTAAACTTGGCCTGACAATTGACAAATGAAATGCATACCAAAAACTGACACATGCCATGGGTGCAGTGAGTCGAGTTATAGAGTCCAGGATGATCACAAAAACAACAGCAGCAACAACAACAACAGCAAAGAAGAGTAGGAGAACGTCAGACAAAGCCAAGCCAAACTATTTATACACTTTGACTGTATCTGTATCTTTGCATATGTAACTACTTTAAGCAAAAGGTACACAGAGTTGCTAGGCTTTTTATAAGCAAAAATTTGTATTTTTTGGGTATAGTACTTTTTTAGGATGAGGCGTTAAAGATTTTGAATGCTTAACATTTAGACATGTTCGAATGAGATCATAAAAGCAAAAAAAAAACATCCAATTTATAGAAACTTTGTTCTCTCCGTAGGAGAACCATCAAATTTGGTGTGTGTACTAATGTGAGCCTAATAAACAAGAAACGTTGACTTTTTTAAAACATATTTCCTAATCCTACCAGCACCGTTTACACTTTACTCTGTCTATCTTTAGTAATATGTTGAAAATACGTGTACCATATAAAATATAGAAGCAGCTGATTTAAAGTAAGTGTGTTTTCAGATGGAGACACCCTGTTTATTTGTGGAAAAGCTTAGAAATATTAAATTTTTTTATGAAGACTGGAGCTGTGAACTGGGTATTTTTAACAAAAAACTAATGCTTTCCGGAAGGCAACTCCAATAAAGAGTTAAAAATAGCTGTACCAGGTGCGAATACAGAATTTGGTCTTGGGCGGGGGGTTCTTCACTTCGAAGTGTATATATATCATAGCTTGCAAAAGACTTTCAACCCATTTTTTCAACTTTTCGGAGTGGTTCGGACCCAAAAACCCCCCGTATATCCGCCACTGAGGTGTACTTTATAAGATAGGAAACCCACAAATTTTTTGTACCCGCGCCTATTTTCAAATCTAGACAACCTGTTTATCCCAATTGTGGAACTGAGGATTATGGGATAAAAAGCGTTTACTTTATGCTCGCCGAATGGCATGAAATGTGTCCTATATAAAATTGGAACCCCCTGGATGTCCTGTTTATTTATGAATATACAAAGAATGACCGTATGTTATAGAGGCGCTTATCATTTTTCCATATCTGGGAATATGGATCGGGGAATTACTTTTTGTTGTAGTACGTTTTCAAATCCTCTTGATTAATGGATAAAGTTCCCTATTCACAGTTCCAGTGTGAAAAAATTTGGGATTTGGGATATCACATTTGGGATTATTTTTTTTTTTTTTTATGAAGTTTTGCTGTTCCGTGCGAAATATTTCGTACTGCGTAGATTCCTTTAAGGCCTATACGCAGCTCGAAATATTTCGCACGGAATGACAAAACTTCATATAAAAAAAAAAATCCCAAATCCCAAATTTTTTCACACTGGAACTGTGAATAGGGAACTTCCAATGTTTACTTTATGCTCTACGGCAGGCAGCTCTTCTAATAAGTTGAAGTCTATCATATGGCAGAGTATATAAAATTCCTCGTAAGAAGTTTTTATTTTTTTTTTGTTTTGCCGCATTGCGACTTGGTTTTGTTTCATATCTTATCGCATGCAGCTTGCTACGTTTTCGGTGGAAACATCAATCGATGCGTGTTGCAAGTAGTACGCGTAGTATCTATAGAAACTAAAGTTGGAAGAAATAAATGTGCCTAGATACAAAACATACCTACATACTTATATACACATATGCATTCAGGTAAATGGGCCAACAACAACAATGCGACCAAATGCCAAAAACTAATAAATAATTTATTATGTTTGCAGCAGTCTCCAGCCAATGTGTTGTTGTCTCTCTCCCACTCCAGCAGACACAGCATGTTGATAAACATTGTTGCCACCATGGCGCGCCATTGACAATTAGTCATGCCATTTCTCGCATGCGATTTTAAACTGGTTTCTGTTGTTGTTGTTGTTGGTGTGTGCCGGCTGCCTTCGATTGCAGGGCAGGACGGTGGTTGAATGTTGACTGAATGAAAAACCTTGAAAATAACGCAAACGATCATAGAAGAAGAGTTCATGCAGGTTGTAACAATAATAAATAGCCTGGCTGGTGGCATGATGACGTCAGCCTCAACGTGGCAACAAAAATAAACTTGTAAAGAGTCTGTAAAATGTTGCATGTTTTAGTTGTTTTATTGTTTTTTTTTTTTGTACTTGTTAAATTTCAAAATTATTAACGTTTTTTAAGCTTTACACAAAGCTTTTTAACGGTGTTAGATTTGTAAAAATTGAAAAGTTTGGTTTCAGCGGCGAAAGCTTTTATTTAGCGCATACAACAACCACGTTGTTGCGCGTCTTAGCTAAGACGCACTGCTTGCCGTCAGTTGCGCTAGATGGCGCTAGTAAGTCGGATAAAGCAGTTGAAGTACATTTAAAGGAAGGATATTTTTTTTTTTGGCTAATACAGTGTGTTACAAATAAATAGAGATACTGCTTTTTTTCGCGGTTTTTTTTTTCTAATATTTGAATGGAATTTTTACAGGATATCTGTGTCTATATATGTGCTAACTTTAAGGTGCAGTAGATATATATATATACATATATATTAGGGTGGCCTTTGACCTATTTTAGCGACCATCAAATACATTCGGATTAAATTTTACAGGCGCTATATGCAGGTAAAAAGGAAACTTTCGAAACGATCGACGGTTTAAAAATCCACCGTACCAGCGGCGGCCACCCTAATATATATACATATATAATTTCGCTGACTAACTATTTTGTCAGTCGCCCCTGATCGGAGCATGGATATCTGTACGAAGAGAACAGGGACCAACAGTTTATAGCCGAATCCGACTGGCGGTGTCTTGAGTTAATATAAATTTTCTTGGGCAAATAGCAAATAGATAGTATATTACAAGAAAAAGAAATTCATTGACTGCATATATGGTAGAAATAGTTTGGCCCAAAATAGTCGGTGCCCCAATTATTTTGGTACACATTTTCACTAGTTCCAATAGAGTCAGTGAACTTCTTAAAAAAGTTACTTTTTTCGTGAGCTCAGTAAAGTAACTCGTAACCATTAGAAAGGTCTCTGTGTTCTCTCACTTTTTCAATTTTGTGCTATCTTGATCCTTTGTACCAAAATCGGCGCAAATCGTTACAGTATGACGGAAACAATCCCTCACATGCTGCTAAGTGTGTTATGAAAACGAACAGATTCGGATACAGACATGAAAATTTAAAGCCAAAGAGGTACTTACCACCTCACAATGAATCTATCAAGGGTGGCACCAAAATCACTTTTGCACAAATATTTGCCCGAATTTCAATTATCGGTAATGGGGATATCCCATTTGGGATATTTTTTTTAAATGAAGTTTTGTCATTCCGTGCGAAGTATGTCGTGCTGCGTATTGGCCTTTGGGTTGCTTAAAAAATCCCTCGCTATTTTATTTAAGACTTGTTAAGACGCAATAAAAATACTTGTCATAAAATCAGTTATTTCTATAAAAATTGTATGGAATTATGGAGCTATGTGTATCTCAATAATATAAAATCTAAAATAATTTAATTTTAAAAATTAAAGAGTTACCAACAAGCTTTGCGATCAGTTTCAGAGTTGTTAATTTTTCAAATTCGCTTTTTTTGGCTGTCTTATTAGAGTTGTCAAGCAATAATCAAATGTATTTAGTAGAAATTGGTGCCAAAATATGCCATACATAATTAAAGCTGACGTTATTCATTTATTTCCTATTTTATGCAAGGAATTTGAACCAACTGCTATGATGGTAATGATTATTGGAAACGCAAATAATAATTTCCAAAGAAAAAAGTTTTCCATGATTGCTAAATAAATTATTGGAACAGCTAGCTACAAGCTATTGACAATCCGTAATATTTTAAAATTTTGCTCAGCTCAACTGCAACTTATGCAAGTGTAAACAAAACTCACAATAAACAATCAGCGTAAATTTCACACGTTCACATTAAAACAAAAACTCGCAAAAAACAAAGAAATCGCGCATAAATTCAATGCGCACAACTTTTTGTTAAGAAAAGCTGACAACACTGGCGCCATCTAGCGCCGAGGCCATTCAATTAATATGTCAAAGTAATGAGCTTTGGTAACTTTCGCTTTTTGCGCCTGCGCGCCTTTATTGCTTTTATGCGAGGGTAGCTTGATAGCTCTGATACTTTTTAAATACCTACAAGACACTTTTTTGAGCTTTTCATTTATCAAAAGAATTTTTGTTTTCTATTAAATTAATGGTATTTTAAAGCTTCTGAAAAAAGTTTATTTTAGGGGTGACATTTTCTTTAGGTTTGGACTTGGCTCGATGCACTATGCTCAGCGCTTTTTGAGTTTATTTTAATGCGATCGTTCTACTGATGACTTCTTGACTAGATCCAAATTACTTGCGGAGCTATTTTTTTAGTCTGGGAAACAGAAAATAGTCGCATCCGTTCAGAACTTAATTTATGGTGTGTGGCCACAAACCTTTTTTCCGACAAATGCGCTTGTTTTTATTTCGATTCAATGTCGTATTTGTCCAACAGCTCGTTTTAATATTCTTGTCTGATCCCTTTACCATTGTGAAGGTAATCGTTTCATGGTCTTTGGTATGTGCTAATAGATCCATGTCGCGTTCACGGTTTCGAATCGCGTTTGAACATCATCAAATATTTCCTTAAAGTAGTCACATAATTGCTCTTAAGGTCGAGTATAAGCGCTTACGTCACCCATAGTAGTTTTCATCTAAATTGAGATGAATCTGCTTAGTTGAGATGCCAACAGTCTTAGCCAACTCCAGATTCCCATTTTTTTCCTTCACCATTTACTTAAAAATTAGTGGTATAGAGTTATCGTTAATTTTTGGCATTATAAAGTCTATTAGGTGGCCTGAACGTTTGGGTTAACTAGGGCCGTAAACGTTTTCTTCAAAAATCGTAATGCAGATTGGGGCTTTATCGATAATTTCTGACGTCACGAAATTTTTGAGGCAATCTGAATATTTGGAGTCACAACTGAATTTATTAAAACTTTACTTAAATAGTAATGGTGCAGAGCTTCCATAAAATGTATTAAGCTTTCTCGTGACTTTATCGATGATTCCAGGCGCTATGAGCTCTATTAGGTGACCTCAAGGTTTGGATTCAATTGCAAAACACTGAAGCTGTTCTTAAACATGGAAATTAATGAATCTGCCTTTTAATATTTTTCTTTAATATATTTTTTGCCAAACACTCCAAACACAGAGAATACACTTATTTCCATTTAAGGCCCATACGCAGTTCGAAAAATTTTGCACGGAATGACAAAACTTGATATAAAAAAAAAATCCCATTTGGTATATCGCATGGGCCTTTAAGTCGAAATTGACGAGGTTGTCTTTCATTATGAAGTAAATGAAGCATCTTGCATAAAATTCTAGTCAATTAACGGTTGGTTACAGCTAAGTCGCTTACTTATCAAACTACCCTCGCAGTTTTTTACTTGCTTGCAACATTTAACTTGACAGCTTATCTCAAATGTTGCAGCTATTACTCAATAAAACATCATTAAGACCAAGCAACAACAGCATGTTGCATGACCTTGAGTTTGGAGTCAAACGATGCATGATGCCAAGTCAAAAGGCAAGAGCCACAAAAAAAATAAAATTCACATGATCTGATTTTTTTTGGGATGGGATTATTCAAAATCCAAAAATTTGTATTCTGCCAAACCAAAATGCTAAACAGTAAATACATGTTCAAAAAAATCATAAAAATAAAAATATTAAAAAATTAGGTGAAATGGTGAATGAACTTGGTTGGTTAGGCTGTTGGGATTTTTGGTTAGCTCTTCGCTGTTAACAACAATGGACCAGTCAAACAACTTGGCCAACAGTCAGTCGGTGCACACACGCGACTAAAACGAGACCAGTTAAGAGACCACAGACAAAAAAAAAATAACAAAAACAAATAAACAAAGCAAACAGCTGAGCGGCCAACGGAAGCAACCAAAAAAAAAAAAAAAACAAAACCACGCAATAAAACTCCAAATTATTATAAAAATGTCCAATACTCTTACTAAAGTTGTTGTTTCTTCTGGCTGGCCATCCGTTATCGGGCTCCAGTGCTTGATACCAAAGAACGTTTGTGCACCGAAGCAGCGTCTACCCCGCATTGAATAACTTTTTTCCTGGAAAATCTGTCTCGAATTGGCAGCTGGAGTGGTCTCTATATCTCAAGCGCCTACTGAGATGAACATAAAATATAACTGTCTATACCGATATTGCTCCAGCCAAAAAGGTATTCGAGCGGAAATCACTGGAAGGTCGACGACGACAGGGACGATCGCATCTGCGATGGGAACATCAGGCAACGGAGGATCTTCGTAGCCTTGGGATTGCCAATTGGCGCCAGCAAGCACAGGACAGAAGCCGCTAGCGTAGGATAATTTCCGCGGCCAAGACCTACAACCGGCTGTAATGGCCAAAATAGTAGTAGTAGTAGTAGTAGAACGATTGTTTGCTTAATCTTTGTCCTCAAGTTGTTGGATTACACTCCTTTCCAACACTCCAATATACGAGCTGAACGTCTAGCTAAGTTTTAACGCAGAATGTGGCTCCTACGGGTTAATTGCTTGCTAAGACGAAGGTAAAATGAACCGACTAGAGGAGTAGAGAGATTCTTTGCTTGATCTTCGTCCTGAAGCTGTTTGATTGCACTCCTTTCAAGCATTCCAGCGGGCGGGCTAAGCGTCTTTACTTGATCTTCGTTCTGAAGATGTTGGATAACACTCCTTTCAAACACTCCAACATGCGAGCTGAACGTCTTGAAAAGTCTTAAGTCAGGATGGGGCTTCTACTAGTTAATTGCTTGCTAAGACGAAGGTAAAATGAACCGACTAGAGGAGTAGAGACATTCTTTGCTAGTAAGGTAAACGGATTTCTGGAACTGGGTTTTACTTCGTCTTGCTCTTATGTACCAACAAACACATTTTGGCGGATCCTTTTCAAACGCTGGGCACTACTAAAGCTGTTTTACCCAACAGGAGGGCCAAGCAACTTTTGTAAAAACTGTTCCCATTTCGATGCACTTCATCCAAGTTCTCTTTGACATAGTTTCTTTTTTTTTTCCTGCATGGGTTCCTCACAAAGAGGTGGGGCACTGCGACCAGAAGATCGTTTTTTGTACCGTTCACATAAATTAATGCAAAAGACTTTCCGCTTTCCGCATGAATAGCAGTAGGTCTTTTGTTGGTATTGACCTAAGCTGGAAAGGAATGTTCCGTTCCTTTCCCATGTGACAGGCTCTGTCTCATACCAGCGCTGGGCAGTCACAGAGAATATGTCTGGTGGTTTCATTATCTTCGAGACAAAGTCTACACTCTGAAGAATCCGATAGGGCCATTTTCTATAGATGGTATCCTTACAGTGTGGTACCCAGATAGGTATGCTACCAAGAGTTTTAAGTCCACTATGCCAAGACCTTTTGTCTTGATCATATCCAGAGGTTTGACAAGCGCTTTTGCTTGTCGCAGCCCTGGTAAGGAGAGCCAGTATCTCCTATGTTCTCCTGCAGCCCATGGTCTCGATTGTGGACCAACCACTACCACAGAAAGGCGCAGGAGATGTAGTCGAGGTTTGACAAGCTCTTTTGCTTGTCGTAGCCCCGGTAAGGAGAGCTAGTATCTCCTATGTTCTTCTGCAGCCCATGGTCTTGATGGTGGACCAACCAATACCACAGAAAGGCGCAAGAGATGTAGTCGAGGTGAAGGCACCCTGTCATGCTAGATCATCAGCGATCGCGTTTCCATTCACTCTAGCTTGGCTATCTGAATAAATAAAAAAAAAAAAAACATAGGTTACCTTAAGGTACAAAAGACGGGTTGGTAGGAGAAAGCGTTGCCTGCCCTATCTAAAACTTTTTACGGGTTCCCACAAGTTCAGAGAGTTTTATTGCAGAGAGGATATTTATAGATTTGGATAGGTTTGGTGCAACTGAACTTTAGTTTGTGCAGTCGCGTCAACTTTTCAGGCAGACAGAACTCAGACCATATACAAGATACGCGTTCCCTCAAGGGACTCTGAAACACTTCTTTTTAATCAGCCAGGAGACCTCTACTTTATCATTGAGAAATTTGACTAATAAGCTACGATGAGTGCCTAATGACGCTAGTTTCTCGTACAACACCTCAAATAGTCTCCAAGGAGGCTACTTATAGTTTTTAATATATATAGTATATACATACATATAAGCACGAGAGTTTTGGAAGTATCTGAAATGTGAAGCCTCCATCAAGATTTAGCTTTGCAGTATTCTTATTTCTTTATTGGCAGCTAAAATCTAAAGCGAAAAATAAATGATGACGATGAACGCGACGATGAAAACAACTCGTGAGAATGAGATTTATGTTTAGTCTGAAGAAACTATTCGCTCTTTATTCCTCCTTAAGAACTCCAAGCCCATGTGGAAAAGTCTTCGAGCACCCCTCACGTTGTCGCTGTTGTTAGGGTATATGAACTTCGTTGACCCTGAAGATTTCAGTTTGCAGACAAAGGCGCCAATTGGATAAACTGACTTTAGACCAGACTAGACGTTAGCCAAGCCATATTTATAAATCTTTCTAACAATCATCTCTCAGCTACGCTTCTGTGTCTACTGCGTCTTCTGCTCTTTATCTGAAATCTTCTACTTTATTTTAATGTAATCGTCTTTTTTTATTGCTCATTAGTTTATATGTTTTGCCGGCCGGCTTGTCTGGGTGACACAACAGCTTTGATTTTGATTACTTTTCTTTTATTTTTATTCGCTTGTTCGTGTATTCGTATATTCGTTTGGCCTCTAGCGGAAGTCTTTTCTCCATACAAGTTTAACTTTTTCTTTTTTTATTTTTATTTTTATTATTAGTATTTCTTCTTACTTTGCTTGTCTATTTAATTTTAATGAGTGCGCATGAATGCAAAACGAAACGAGTATTCGTAGTCGAATTATTCAAGTACATAAATATATATACACTCGTACTTAGTTATGCAAATGTTTTGTTGTGTGTGTGTATATATGTCTGTGGTGTTTTTTTTTTTGTTGTTGTTTAATTGCCAAACAGTTTGCAATATTTTTCGCTTGGTTGAATGTTTTCTTCGAATGTGTCTGAATGAATGAATGGTCAACAGTTTGAGAGGCATATTGCATTGCTTCAATTGGTCGAGGCATACCAGTCAATATTTAGGGGAAGGGGAACAGCCCAATTGTCTCGACATCTAACGAATATTTGTTTTTCTTCAAACTTACATATATGCATTGCAAAAATACCAATTTGTAACTCTTTTTGCTACACTTTTCAAACTCATTGTGCTAATTATGAAATTCTTTACATTTTATTTAAACAAACAATAACTAATTCAATGCATAGTTTTTTTGTTTTTTTGTTTTTATTGTTATTGTTGTATGTTTTTTTTTATGTTTAAATGTTTTCTCTCATTAATTATGCCAACAATACGGAGGTTTTGCATGGAAAAAGGAAGCTTTCCACTTGGCTAAATTCCATTGCGTTTGAACAGAATTTACCACAAAAATAAAACTAACACGCCCCCTGTTGGATACGCCCCTGATCACAAGAAACTACAACAAAAAACTGTTGCTATAAAAGCAAGGTCAATTCATTTAGAAAATACAAAAAAAGGCTAAAAGGAAACTGCCTGGTTTGTTATACGAGTATATAGAAGATATCTGTACTATGTATCTACGAGGGTTGTCTTTAAGATTTCTGAACTAATAGTGAGGGTGTTTTAACACAAGTTTATAGCAAAAATAATTGTATTTAACATTTTTTCATCACATGCAGCGTTGATTATTTGATCGATTACGAAAGATATTAGTGGTAGTTTATAAAAATCGCATACAAAATATGAAAATGAACATTCAGCCGTGCTTCGGAAAACGCAAAAAAAAAAAAAAAAACAAACCGCAAAATTTTATTCAGATTTGTTTTTGCGTGCTCTGTAAATCAAATTTTTTTTTTCGTTATTACCCTTTTTACTTTCGATATACATATTCATATATTTCTATTATTTTTCCATTCCAATTCTACTGTTGAAACTATTTTTGTTTGATACTTTTTGTTACTATATATAGTTTACATTTAATTTTCATTAAAATATTGCTAGTTCTTTATTTTTATTTATATTAAATAATATTATACAAAAATATTACTTAAGCAACAATTTTTTTTTGAAATTAAACAAGTTACAAGAGAAATATTCTTTGTGGAAGGCGGTAACCCTGTTGCACCAATCGGTCATGTGTTCGTGAACTAATTCGTTTTGGCTGTGCATGCTATTTTTTGGGTTGAGTCAGAAAAAAAAAATAATTAAAAATAATTGTCAATAAATATATATGTTTAAGTTGGCATAAATATAATCTAAGAATATCAAAGAAAAAAAAAAATTATGTCAGTATAAAATTCGTACTTTCTTAAACCTATTTTGCTGATTCGTTTTAATTCCTCTTGCAACAAAACATTTCGTTTCAAACAACATGAAAAATTCGGTTTGGTGAATTTGGGAGCACCAAATAAACGGTTTCAAAACGATTCCGAATAAAATGTTCGGATTCGTTTTCCAGAGCACGACCGATTATTGAGTTGACAAAGTTTCTTTGGAAGGTTTGTCATAAAAACTTCGTATTTTTGCAATTTACAGGTTATGTCAATTAAAAACAAATTTATTGTAATTTTTGACAAATTTTGGAAAAAAAATCCAATTGGACTTAAAATTACTTTTTGTTTTTTTTTCCAATTTGTGCAAGTTGCATTTTTATCGATTACGAAAGAACTAATTAGTGAAATCGCTTAGAAATTTATCGGTATTGAGCTTATCGAAATTTTTTTTTTTGCTAGTTTTGTACCCTTGTCAAAACACTTAAAAAACGTTGACCTCATAGTTTGTACTCGATAGTTGGAAAAAAAGAAAATATAAGGTACCACCAAGTCGGTACAATTCGATATTTTTTTTTTTTTTGGTAGATTGTCAATATGCAGCGGGAACAAATCTTCTTGATCTTGAGATTGAGTATATGCTGCTCCACTTTCTTTTTGTTGGGCCTGGTCACACTGAAAACAGCCAGTGCCCTAAATCTTAAAGGCAACCCTCGTTGAAACACATGTATACTTATGTGTATATGTAACATATAATGTGTGCATCACTCTGCCTCTTCTTGTCGTCGTCGTCGCGACGCGTCGTTGTTGTTGTTTTTGGCCTTCTACATCTTCCTCTCTTCTTCTTGGCAATTATGGCCGCAATTGTCTAGTTAGCCAACCATCCTGCAAACGCCGTTGCCTGCGGTCAACTGTAGATCTTGCAACTCGAATCCATTTGCATTGGTTCTTTTGCATTCAAGTCAAGTTGCAACAGCGATCAGCCCCCTTTGCGAAACCCCCTCTACCCGTTACCCCGTCACACACCCGCTCTTTGCGTTCAGAGCAACAACAACATTAACAACGACACTAGTAAATACATAGCCATCAGCGCACCTGTTGAAGCTACGCCGTGCTTTATACACTTGGCGAAAAAGTTGGCCTAGTTCAATTTGAGCAAAAAAATAAAGTGCAAAATCTAAGGTTAGCTTAAGTTGTGCGACACAGGTTTATCTAAGTCCATTTTTCTTTTGAAATAAAATTCCTGCACCTAAGTTCTGATGTAGAGGCAAGTGGGGTCAATCCGGAAATGCACCCTATCGGATTTCTGAGTTGACATTTGAGTATGAAACCAAGGGTCAAATAAAAAAATGCTAAAGGATTCGTTTCGATTTTTGCAAGCCACCAGAATGACGCCACTCCGTTTCGAAAAAGTCGATTTGGACTGCATCCAGAAGCTCGATTTGGGGTGAATCCGGAATTTCAGCACGGATTTAAACTGTTTTTGTGTCAAAATGCCGAGAACTTACAAAAAAAGCAAAACAAATCCCCGTAAATCAGTTCTAAGTACTGATGATTTATTGGACATGCTGAAGGCAGTGAAAATCGACAAAAGGATTGCTCTTTCAGACGATAACAAAATGTTTGCGATGAAATTTTATGGCGGTTTTTATCATTTTTGGATATTTCTGGATTCACCCGAAAAAAAAAACGAAAATCACGAATGTGGCATTTTTTGCGCGGAGATCAATCTTCCTTACAAAAAATATTCGTATCGATCTGAAATTTTTACACAATGTAGCTTATTCAATGCCCTGAACGATACAATTTTACTTTTTTGAAATAATATTTGTTCTTCCGAATTCAACCCACTTGCCTCTAAATATTTTATTTTATCATGTTAAATATAGCAATTTCAAAAATACTAGTCGGCGCCCCCTCTGCATGCTTAAAGCTGTTGACCTTAATTGAGGTAATATGAAAGAAAATCAATTCTCCCCTTACAAACTCTGGCTATTATCGTTTGGGCTTAGCGTTGATCCCAAATCAGTGAGACAACACCTTCATTTATGGATACCTTAAAACTGTGAATGTGACTTTTCATTAATACCCACATTATATTTTATTTTTTTTTTTTAAAAAATATAACTAGTATTTCATATGGAGCTTAATAAGAGCACAATTATTTAGTTTTTTCTAAGGATCAATATATTTTTTTCCATGGCACAGCTTATTAATTTTTCGGAAATTCAAGCCCAAGACCTATGTCGACATCCGCTGTAAGCGCTTTTCTTACATTTTTATTACTAATAATTTCTTGGCATCAAACTTACTTAGGCGTCTTTTGGGCCTGCAAAGTTCTTCAGTTAATGCTTGCATACTTGGGAAGGTTTTATTTTTAAATTATGGGAGCCAAGTAGTAGTAATTCGGTCTACATGCCATCTAGGTAAATCTTTCATTTGGAATTATGCCTGCTAACAACACAGAAGGTTTCTGGCTTTATAAGTGTTTATATTACGTTATTTGTTATTTTATATAACTTTATTTCCTTGTTCCAAACCAATTTGACATTAAAAAGTTGCAAGTTTTTTGCGCAGTGTGTTAGTTGTTGCTTTTGGCATATATATATATTTTTTTGCGCTTGCGTTACGCTTGACAAACTTCTTCTATGTTTTAGCCATAATATAGTAGCTTGTTGTTGTTTTTGTTGCTGACCAACTAGCCATTGTTGGTTCTGGTCACTTCCACATGGCTATTTCAATAGCAATAGGAATAGCCATAGTTTTAAGCCAGTGCTGCTCAAACTTTGCACAGTTTGAGAGTCTAGCAAACAAGTGCAGCGTTTGTCGCTCACAGTAACAAATGCGCGCTCTCTTGCAAGCAACTGTTGCGCTTTGTTTTACGCTCGCGCTTGCCATGTTTGAGCGCTGCGGCCGCTCTCGGCCACATTATTGTTGCTTTGCTCTCGCACGCGTGCTCTCTATCTCGCTTATTTGCTCTCTGCTGTCGATCGCTTTGCGTTGTTGCTTTCAGCCCAATTCATTTTTCAAAACGCGGTCGGCGGATTCACTTTATCGTTGTCGCCGCGTCGTGACGGGGTTTTGTGGCTGCGCTTGGCCAAAAACAAAAAGAAATTGAAAAAATAGTAGAAAATAAAACAATAACAAAAAAAAAAAATCAAATTTCTTGTTTTTGTTGC